>JAAAWM010010050.1:0-33168 GCA_036873465.1 Thinopyrum obtusiflorum
AAGAAAACTAATCTTTACTTTAAGTACTGTAGAAAACCCATTCAAATTTTGTTATTGCATTATATCTACTGTATTCTAATTTTTCTGTGGCAAAAACTCTTCAAAGGAAACCATAGAATCATCAAAACAAGCACACAATGCAAAGAAAACAGAATATGTCAAAAACTGAATAGTCTGTAAAGATGCGAATTGTTATCATACTTATGTAAATCCAAAAATTATGAAAAACTAGGACAACATAAGAAATTTGTGTATAAATCTTGTGTAAAAAATTCAGATGTTTCCGTCGCTTCTGTAATTCTAAACAATTAGTTTTCTGGACGCAAAAGTTTCTGTTTTCCAACAAGATCAAATCAACTACCACCAAAGCTATCCCAAAGGCTTTGCTTGGCACTACAACTAATTAAAACACAAAAAACATAATCATAACAGTAGCATAATTGTGCAAACACTCAAGAACAGAAAGAAAAAGACAAAAATAAATTTTATTCATTGGGTTTCCTCCCAACAAGCGCTATCGTTTTACGCCCCTAGCTAGGCATAAAGCAAAGATCTAAGTATTGTCATCTTTGTTTTCCAACTCTTCAATCCCCCCCCCCCCCCCCCCCCCCCCCCCCCCCCCCCCCCCCCCCCCCCCCCCCCCCCCCCCCCCCCCCCCCCCCCCCCCCCCCCCCCCCCCCCCCCCCCCCCCCCCCCCCCCCCCCCCCCCCCCCCCCCCCCCCCCCCCCCCCCCCCCCCCCCCCCCCCCCCCCCCCCCCCCCCCCCCCCCCCCCCCCCCCCCCCCCCCCCCCCCCCCCCCCCCCCCCCCCCCCCCCCCCCCCCCCCCCCCCCCCCCCCCCCCCCCCCCCCCCCCCCCCCCCCCCCCCCCCCCCCCCCCCCCCCCCCCCCCCCCCCCCCCCCCCCCCCCCCCCCCCCCCCCCCCCCCCCCCCCCCCCCCCCCCCCCCCCCCCCCCCCCCCCCCCCCCCCCCCCCCCCCCCCCCCCCCCCCCCCCAAATGTTCTTCGGTAAGCATTTTCTTTTCAATAGCATCTAGTCTTTCCATAACGTGCTCAAGAGTCAAAGTTGTTTCATTAATTATAAGAGGCGGTGAACCCACTAAATTTCCCATTGCATTAAAAGCATCAAGAGAGGGACACATCAAGAAATTTCCATTGGTAATCGTATCAAGGACGAATCTATACCAAGTGGTGATGCCCACATAAAAACAGCGAAGAAGAACAACGGTAGATTGCTTACGAATAGATCTATTATGAGCATTGCAAATCCTATACCAAGCATGTTTTAAATTCTCCCCTCCCCTTTCTTTGAAATTAAGAACTTCGTTCTCAGGGGTGCACGCAATAGAGGAAGAACTATCCCTAACGACAAAAGATGAAAAACAAAGTTGCACACAAAACAGATCTGACGAGAAAATGACGAACGAAAAAGAGGGCGAATAAAACGGCAAATTTTTGTGAAGTGGGGGAGAGGAAAACGAGAGGCAAATGAAAAATAATGTAAATTGCAAGGAGATGAGATTTCTGATTAGGAACCAGGTATATGTTGATGATGTCTTCCCGGCAACGGCGCCAGAAATTCCCCCCCCCCCCCCCCCCCCCCCCCCCCCCCCCCCCCCCCCCCCCCCCCCCCCCCCCCCCCCCCCCCCCCCCCCCCCCCCCCCCCCCCCCCCCCCCCCCCCCCCCCCCCCCCCCCCCCCCCCCCCCCCCCCCCCCCCCCCCCCCCCCCCCCCCCCCCCCCCCCCCCCCCCCCCCCCCCCCCCCCCCCCCCCCCCCCCCCCCCCCCCCCCCCCCCCCCCCCCCCCCCCCCCCCCCCCCCCCCCCCCCCCCCCCCCCCCCCCCCCCCCCCCCCCCCCCCCCCCCCCCCCCCCCCCCCCCCCCCCCCCCCCCCCCCCCCCCCCCCTCACCAAAGAGGAAGGGATGATGCAGCACAGCAATGGTAGGTATTTCCCTCAGACGGTCAAGCCTCTGTGTATCCGTGCCATCCCTGGATCAGTATGCTGGCACACACAATACATCAATGTATATATCAAAGTGCAATCACATGTATAAATAACGTAAAACTGATATATACCTCATAATTGTCAGCGGAAACAAATAGTCGGGTGTGGAGTCCCATCAACGCCATCGGCAGGTTGAGTGTAGACCGTAACCCTGTATCGTAACTCTTACTCGTCGAAGAAATATCTGCAACATGATACGTTGCAGCCGTGTAGGTCAGTACATTGAATGTACCGGCAAGATCACAATAAGAGAAAGCAGATGATAAAACTATTCTATATGCAATATGGCTTTGTGGCTTTGTGTCTGAGTTTTGTTTGCGTAAAAGCTGGCTTTATTTTCCCTACAACAAAGGAATATCAGGAGTCTGTACTACGGAGTTTTCTATCATGACATGGTTCCGCCAACCGATGTCTCACAACCCAAAATCATCATAAGTTGCCCACAATTAAATTATCAGTCCGGTGTTGAGAGTTCCGAGATAGATCCAAGTCCAGAGGCTCAAGTTGTCCGTAACCGGGGACACGGCTAATCGATTAGGTTTTACCCCCCCCCCCCCCCCCCCCCCCCCCCCCCCCCCCCCCCCCCCCCCCCCCCCCCCCCCCCCCCCCCCCCCCCCCCCCCCCCCCCCCCCCCCCCCCCCCCCCCCCCCCCCCCCCCCCCCCCCCCCCCCCCCCCCCCCCCCCCCCCCCCCCCCCCCCCCCCCCCCCCCCCCCCCCCCCCCCCCCCCCCCCCCCCCCCCCCCCCCCCCCCCCCCCCCCCCCCCCCCCCCCCCCCCCCCCCCCCCCCCCCCCCCCCCCCCCCCCCCCCCCCCCCCCCCCCCCCCCCCCCCCCCCCCCCCCCCCCCCCCCCCCCCCCCCCCCCCCCCCCCCCCCCCCCCCCCCCCCCCCCCCCCCCCCCCCCCCCCCCCCCCCCCCCAACCGTCCTTCACCCAGTAGTGTGTATTGAATTCTTGTCTCGAGTCTTGAGGTCTTGAAGATGCAGTCCTTGCAGATGCCATCATGAAGTTGTCGTCATTGACGTAGAGTCCTCCATTCTCACACCACTCCCGAGCTCTCATACCAAACCCCGTCTACTATAGCGTAGCATTAAAATAAATAACGTCCCGGGCTTGGTAACAGGGAGATGGGTTCCTACCTCATGCATTCTACTCAACTACAAGAACTCAATAACACTACTGGAGGGATTGTTGAAAGGGTGCTACTACATGCAAATAAAGCATAGGTATGAAAAACATGGTCAAAGTGAACTTGCCTGGTAAGTTGATGAAGATATAACGCTCTCAGAAACTTGACTTGGTAGAACTATTCGTCACTCCGTTGAAAATCTATATAGTCAAACATTGCATTCACATAAGCAATCATTCTAGCAAGCAATACTAACACTCAAAATAACAATTAAAACAACAAATAAAAACTCAATATTAAAACTCCAACAAATTCCAAAGAAGCTTCAAATAAAACTAGAAAGAAAAACTGCTAACGAAAATCTATGTCTTTGCTACAAACACCTAACATAGTTTTGCCCTAAGTAAAACTTAAAAACAATTAAAACACTAAACTAATAAGTTAACAGAAAATAAAAAATAAAACAACTAATTTAACAGAAAGTATTTTCATAAAATTTTATTTGCAAAAAGAAACAAATAAAAAGCTTTTATGAAACACTAACTATGACCTATACAAGTTTTCATACAAAACTAAATAAAATAAAATTTTAAAATAAAAATAAAATTTTCTTTTGTTGACTAACAGAAACAAAACTAAATTTATGAAAAGTGACAAAAAGAAATAATTTAAAAACAATTAAAACTTTGAAGAAAGAATAAAACAAAACTATAACTAAAACAGTACTGTTTTGCTTAAAACCTTAATTTAAATTAAACTAAAAAATAAATCTCTATATGCTACTGGATAGACCAAATAATAGCAAAACAGTAGCAAAAAGAATCAATCAAAAATCTTTTATAAAACTCAAGTTATGGCCAAATTACTAATTTGAACAAATTTCATCAAATTCAAATTTAAACTACTCAAATTTGAAAACTAAGTACACAAACAGAAACTTCATCAAATTTTGAATCTAATGCAAAAAGAATCACTCAATTTGGATCTAAAACATAAAAGTTACAAGCAATCTAAAAACAGAACTATTTAAGTAAACAGAATAAAACAGAAAAAAAAAAACATCTAACGGACAGAGGCCACGTGGCGCGTCCGGTTTGGCCTAGAGCAGTGGCCGAAACATGCATACGGGCGGACGACCTATAGCTAGCAGAACCGCATCGGTCAACTAAAAGAAATAGAAAAAACCGACGGTTCACTGAAAATTAACCGAAGGGGTACGCGGGTTATTTTAGATCTAATCTTGGCCGTTTATTTTAGATCGGACGGAGGGGAGATCGTCGGAGCTTACAGCGGTGGTGGTCGCCGGCGATGCGGCTCGGACGTCGTCGGCGGCGGTGCTCCGGTCGTCGGCGAGCTCCGGCGAGGGCACGGGTGGACGCGGCGTTCGACGGCGAGTCCAGCGGGGTCGAGGTGGCGTCGTAGGTGGACGGAGGAGGTCGGCGGCGAGGTCGAGGTGGCGATGGCGTTCGGGCGTTAGCGGTGGTGGTGCTCCGGTGCTCGAGGGAGTCGGGAGAGGTCACGGAAAGATGCGGCCGAGCGAGTGGAGGTCGAGGGTGGTCTCGGGAGGCGTCGAGGGAGTCGGAGTGGAGCAGGGCAGCAGCAATGCCGCGGCGGCGGCTTCTGGCTCCGGCGAGCGATTGCGGGCGGGGCAGAGGGTTCCGGGGGTCGGGAAGGGGCGGAACAGGGTGAGAGGAGGGGTATTTATAGAGGGGAGGCCTACTTGGGAGAGGGGGCGAATCGGGGAGAGGATCCCGTGAGGATCGGGATTCCGGCGGCGGCGGTGCTCCGCGTGGCTTGCGGGAGGAGGAAGAAGATGGTGGGCCCCGGCGTCAGTGAGAGAAGAGAGAGGGGAAGGGGATCGGTGACCGATCCGAAGGGATTCGGTCCTGAGCGCGTGCTGTTGGGCCTGCTGGCTCGTGGGCCTCGTGTGAGGGAGAGAGAGAGAAGTGGGCCTCGGTGGCTTCGGCCTTTTTTTTTTTAAAGCACGGACAATAAAACAAACACAAATAAATAAATAAATATTATATAGGCATATAATATATCAAAATCTTCAGAAAAAGAAATCCTAAATCATGAACATATTTTTAGAGGCAAATAAATTCCACAAAAAAATTAGATAAAGCAAACAGTGCTACTATTGCATTAAAACCCAATAAAAATCATTTTTAAAATACCAAAATTGTTTCAAATTTATTTTTCTCCAATTTTCTATTGTAGGGAATCATTTTACCCTATTTTCCATATATTTTATTTTTGGAGAAAAATAATTTGAATAAAATCCAAATAACTCCAAATTGAAAGGGGTTTTTCAAAATACTTCCAAATGACTTTCAATTTGGTTCTTTTAAACTTCCAACTCATATTTCATATAATTGAAGAAGTCATTTTATCTTCTCTCCTGAAAATCATTGAGTTGCATAAATTTTTGAATTTGAAATACTTTCAGATGGAATTCAAATCTTTTCAAAACCCTTTTCATTTCTTTAAATGGAAGAAGTCATATTATCTTCACTCTAGGGTTTTGTGATAAAAATGAATTTGAATTCATGGAGATCAAAAATGCAAAGATGAAAGTTTGGGAAAGTCATTTCATTCCCTCTCATTCAACTTTCAAAAAGTTTCAAATTCCACTCAATTTCACTCAATCAATCACACAAAAATCAAGCAAACAACCATATTTAATTATTTAATATAACATTCCAAAATTTAGAATTTTGGGATGTTACAGGAACCAGGTATATGTTGATGATGTCTTCCCGGCAACGGCGCCAGAAATTCCCCCCCCCCCCCCCCCCCCCCCCCCCCCCCCCCCCCCCCCCCCCCCCCCCCCCCCCCCCCCCCCCCCCCCCCCCCCCCCCCCCCCCCCCCCCCCCCCCCCCCCCCCCCCCCCCCCCCCCCCCCCCCCCCCCCCCCCCCCCCCCCCCCCCCCCCCCCCCCCCCCCCCCCCCCCCCCCCCCCCCCCCCCCCCCCCCCCCCCCCCCCCCCCCCCCCCCCCCCCCCCCCCCCCCCCCCCCCCCCCCCCCCCCCCCCCCCCCCCCCCCCCCCCCCCCCCCCCCCCCCCCCCCCCCCCCCCCCCCCCCCCCCCCCCCCCCCCCCCCCCCCCCCCCCCCCCCCCCCCCCCCCCCCCCCCCATGTTGGCTCCCACATGTTCCACGATGATCTCATCGGATGAACCACGATGTCGAGGATTCGAGTAACCCCGTATACAATTCCCTTTGTCAATCGGTATGTTACTTGCCCGAGGTTCGATCGTCGGTATCCCAATACCTCGTTCAATCTCATTACCGGCAAGTCACTTTACTCATTCCATAATGCATGATCCCGTGACTAACTACTTAGTCACATTGAGCTCATTATGATGATGCATTACCGAGTGGGCCCATAGATACCTCTCCGTACGTACGGTTGGGGAAGACGTCTCCTCCTTCTTGATCTAGCAAGAGGGAAGGAGAGGTTGATGAAGATCCAGCAGCACGACGGCGTGGTGGTGGAAGCAGCGGCAATCTCGGCAGGGCTTCGCTAAGCTCAGCGAGAGGGAGAGGTGGTACGGGGGGAGAGGGAGGCGCCAGGGACTAGGGTGCGGCTGCCCCCTCCCCCCTCTTTATATAGGGGGCCTAGGGGGTGCGCCGGCCCTGGAGATCCCATCTCCAAGGGGGGGCGGCGGCCTAGGGGGGACTTGCCCCCCAAGTCAAGTGGGGCCCCCCCACCCCTAGGGTTTCCAACCCTAGGCGCAGGGAAGGCCCAAGGGGGGCGCACCAGCCCACCAGGGGCTGGTTCCCTTCCCCTTTCAGCCCACGTGGCCCTCCGAGATAGGTGGCCCCACCCGGTGGACCCCCGGGACCCTTCCGGTGGTCTCGGTACAATACCGGTGACCCCCGAAACTTTCCCGGTGGCCGAAACTGGACTTCCTATATAGAATTCTTTACCTTCAGACCATTCCGGAACTCCTCGTGACGTCCGGGATCTCATCCGGGACTCCCAACAAATTTCGGGTTTCCGCATACTAATATCTCTACATCCCTAGCGTCACCGAACCTTAAGTGTGTAGACCCTACGGGTTCGGGAGACATGCCCCCCCCCCCCCCCCCCCCCCCCCCCCCCCCCCCCCCCCCCCCCCCCCCCCCCCCCCCCCCCCCCCCCCCCCCCCCCCCCCCCCCCCCCCCCCCCCCCCCCCCCCCCCCCCCCCCCCCCCCCCCCCCCCCCCCCCCCCCCCCCCCCCCCCCCCCCCCCCCCCCCCCCCCCCCCCCCCCCCCCCCCCCCCCCCCCCCCCCCCCCCCCCCCCCCCCCCCCCCCCCCCCCCCCCCCCCCCCCCCCCCCCCCCCCCCCCCCCCCCCCCCCCCCCCCCCCCCCCCCCCCCCCCCCCCCCCCCCCCCCCCCCCCCCCCCCCCCCCCCCCCCCCCCCCCCCCCCCCCCCCCCCCCCCCCCCCCCCCCCCCCCCCCCCCCCCCCCCCCCCCCCCCCCCCCCCCCCCCCCCCCCCCCCCCCCCCCCCCCCCCCCCCCCCCCCCCCCCCCCCCCCCCCCCCCCCCCCCCCCCCCCCCCCCCCCCCCCCCCCCCCCCCCCCCCCCCCCCCCCCCCCCCCCCCCCCCCCCCCCCCCCCCCCCCCCCCCCCCCCCCCCCCCCCCCCCCCCCCCCCCCCCCCCCCCCCCCCCCCCCCCCCCCCCCCCCCCCCCCCCCCCCCCCCCCCCCCCCCCCCCCCCCCCCCCCCCCCCCCCCCCCCCCCCCCCCCCCCCCCCCCCCCCCCCCCCCCCCCCCCCCCCCCCCCCCCCCCCCCCCCCCCCCCCCCCCCCCCCCCCCCCCCCCCCCCCCCCCCCCCCCCCCCCCCCCCCCCCCCCCCCCCCCCCCCCCCCCCCCCCCCCCCCCCCCCCCCCCCCCCCCCCCCCCCCCCCCCCCCCCCCCCCCCCCCCCCCCCCCCCCCCCCCCCCCCCCCCCCCCCCCCCCCCCCCCCCCCCCCCCCCCCCCCCCCCCCCCCCCCCCCCCCCCCCCCCCCCCCCCCCCCGAAATTTGAAACTTTTGAAGTTGGATGAGAGGGAACGAAATGACTTTCCCAAACTTTCATCCTTGCATTTTATCTCAATGAATTCAAATTCATTTCAACACAAAACCCCAGAGTGAAGATGACATGACTTCTTCCATTTGAAATCCAAAGGGTTTTTGAAAAGATTTGAATTCCATTTGGAAATATTTCAAATTCTAAAAAACTTTATGCAACTCAATGATTTTCATGAGAGAAGATAAAATGACTTCTTCAATTATATGAAATATGAGTTGGAAGTCAAAAAGAATCAAATTGAAAGTCATTTGAAAGTATTTTGAAACTCCCTTTCAAATTTGGAATTATTTGGATTTTATTCAAATTATTTTTCTCCTAAAAATAAATAAATGGAAATAAGGGTAAAATGATTCCCTTCAATGGAAAATTAGGAGAAAATAATTTTGAAATAATTTTGGTATTTTAAAAATGATTTTTGTTGGATTTTAATGCAACAGTAGCACTGTTTGCTTTATTTCCCCCCCCCCCCCCCCCCCCCCCCCCCCCCCCCCCCCCCCCCCCCCCCCCCCCCCCCCCCCCCCCCCCCCCCCCCCCCCCCCCCCCCCCCCCCCCCCCCCCCCCCCCCCCCCCCCCCCCCCCCCCCCCCCCCCCCCCCCCCCCCCCCCCCCCCCCCCCCCCCCCCCCCCCCCCCCCCCCCCCCCCCCCCCCCCCCCCCCCCCCCCCCCCCCCCCCCCCCCCCCCCCCCCCCCCCCCCCCCCCCCCCCCCCCCCCCCCCCCCCCCCCCCCCCCCCCCCCCCCCCCCCCCCCCCCCCCCCCCCCCCCCCCCCCCCCCCCCCCCCCCCCCCCCCCCCCCCCCCCCCCCCCCCCCCCCCCCCCCCCCCCCCCCCCCCCCCCCCCCCCCCCCCCCCCCCCCCCCCCCCCCCCCCCCCCCCCCCCCCCCCCCCCCCCCCCCCCCCCCCCCCCCCCCCCCCCCCCCCCCCCCCCCCCCCCCCCCCCCCCCCCCCCCCCCCCCCCCCCCCCCCCCCCCCCCCCCCCCCCCCCCCCCCCCCCCCCCCCCCCCCCCCCCCCCCCCCCCCCCCCCCCCCCCCCCCCCCCCCCCCCCCCCCCCCCCCCCCCCCCCCCCCCCCCCCCCCCCCCCCCCCCCCCCCCCCCCCCCCCCCCCCCCCCCCCCCCCCCCCCCCCCCCCCCCCCCCCCCCCCCCCCCCCCCCCCCCCCCCCCCCCCCCCCCCCCCCCCCCCCCCCCCCCCCCCCCCCCCCCCCCCCCCCCCCCCCTGGATTATCCTGTTGATCTCATCATGTTACTTTAAATGAATATTGTTGGGTTTTAATGATGATGCTTAATTGGGATTGAGAATGCTATCAACCATTCTCAATGTTCAACAACCACCATGATAGTTAATTAAAATCTATTCCTTTGCAGTAGGGAAAAATTGGCTTTTCACAAAAACCTAACCATAGAGCTTTTCCACCAGCCAAATATGCATGTAGTGATAGCCTTTATTCATCATTCTCTATGGTGTGAATTTGCCAGTACATTCAATGTACTGACCCTCTGTGGCTGCAACGTCTCATGTTGCAGGATTATCTTACGACGAGTAAGTGATACGTTAGGGTTACGATTTCTACACTCAACTTTGCCGTTGGTGTTGATGGGAATCCACAACCCCAACGCCCACATCTTCGTTATGATCTCCTCTATCCAGTAATCCAACTCAAACATGTTTTTGAAAAGTTTAAAATTTGAATTAGATCAGATCTGAATTCAAACTTCGTTTGATCATAACTTGAGTTTCGTAGCTCCATTTGAGTTGATTCTTTTTGCAAATCGAAGCTCTTGACCTAAACATTCTAATAAGGCCAAATTCACATAATTTTGGTACTGTTAGAAATTGTTTTATGTTGCAAGAGTTATTTGCTTGGTTTCGATGTTTTCCAAATCGTCTTCTTCGATCTTTCTGATCTTTTGAGTGAGTGCTTATGTGTGGTTACTATTGTTTGCTTACGATAGATTGACCGGAGTGTGACGGGTAGAACTATCAAGAGTTTTGAGTGCGAATCATCTTCATCAACATTGCAGGCAAGTTCACACCTTGATCATACCTCTCTCATACCCATTTTTTGTTGCATTAGATCAAACCTCAAACATTGCATGATTAGGATCTAATTAAATTGGGGGTATTGGGAAGTAGTTGATGAGGTAGGAACCTATTGCCCTGCATTCAAACCTTGGGAGTTACTTTTACGTTATGCTTACATGGCCATGCTATGCTCGTAGACGTGGATTGGGTTTTGAGAGTATCCATGACAGATGTGAGATTGTTAATTAATGGTTTACTTAAGGTGGAAACTTAAACACACATCTGGGTGGATTGAGGCACCTGGTTATTCTAGGATTGCCTGTCTAGGCACCTGCGTAATCCAGGACTTGCCTGTTTTCTTTTGGACCGCCACCCAGGCTCAAAGGGATCATGAGATTATTCATACTAGAAACTTCCATGTGTAGCCACAAGCCATTATGGGCTCTGGCATAGTTGATTAAGTCGTGCGAACTCTTACACGGTAGACTAGCAGATGTAGGGGAAAGTAGGTGTACCGGTCTATCCATCGTAACCCCCCCCCCCCCCCCCCCCCCCCCCCCCCCCCCCCCCCCCCCCCCCCCCCCCCCCCCCCCCCCCCCCCCCCCCCCCCCCCCCCCCCCCCCCCCCCCCCCCCCCCCCCCCCCCCCCCCCCCCCCCCCCCCCCCCCCCCCCCCCCCCCCCCCCCCCCCCCCCCCCCCCCCCCCCCCCCCCCCCCCCCCCCCCCCCCCCCCCCCCCCCCCCCCCCCCCCCCCCCCCCCCCCCCCCCCCCCCCCCCCCCCCCCCCCCCCCCCCCCCCCCCCCCCCCCCCCCCCCCCCCCCCCCCCCCCCCCCCCCCCCCCCCCCCCCCCCCCCCCCCCCCCCCCCCCCCCCCCCCCCCCCCCCCCCCCCCCCCCCCCCCCCCCCCCCCCCCCCCCCCCCCTAGGGAAAAATTGGCTTTTCGCAAAAACCCTATAACCATAGAGCTTTTCCACCAGCCAAATATGCATGTAGTGATAGCCTTTATTCATCATTCTCTATGGTGTGAATTTGCCAGTACATTCAATGTACTGACCCTTTGTGGCTGCAACGTCTCATGTTGCAGGAACCTTACGACGAGTAAGTGATACGTTAGGGTTACGATTTCGACACTCAACTTTGCCGTTGGTGTTGATGGGAATCCACAACCTTGTTACTTCCGCTATTTTGGATTGAGGTAATAGTATCTTACGTTACTTATACATGTGATTTACCTCTGTTATAAATCCTCGAGTACTGTGTGTGTCAGCATACCGATCCAGGGATGACACTTAAGCACAGAGACTTGATCCATTCGGGTCAGGTCACTACAAGATGGTATCAGAGCACATGTTGACTGAAGGACGTGACCCCTAGAAACTGGCAAGCCCATAGGAAAGATTTTTCTCTACAACTTTCTTTTCAAAAGGATCTTTTACCTCTCTTCTCTTTTGAGCTTATTCAAATATACCCTTTTAGTGAGACCATACCCCTTTTCATTTTTTTGACCACTCGAAGATTCGGCTGATGAGACCACTCCAAGAAGTACATGATATGGGACCACTAAAACCACATCGGGGGGGGGGGGGGGGGGGGGGGGGGGGGGGGGGGGGGGGGGGGGGGGGGGGGGGGGGGGGGGGGGGGGGGGGGGGGGGGGGGGGGGGGGGGGGGGGGGGGGGGGGGGGGGGGGGGGGGGGGGGGGGGGGGGGGGGGGGGGGGGGGGGGGGGGGGGGGGGGGGGGGGGGGGGGGGGGGGGGGGGGGGGGGGGGGGGGGCTTATGGAACTTGACAGATTATGGAAGTTTTCAATGCCCGAGATCAGGGTGTATCGAAGAAAGACCGAGCATGGAGAGTTAAAAACCTCAAAGTTTTGTCAAGAAAACCCTAAGGCAGGAGATATCAACTATGGAAGATAGCTCATGGCAATGACAAGGGCAGAAACACAACTATCCATGATGTTATCACCCGCTTATGCTATTGTCACCATGCTGAGTTAAGCATGCATATGCATGGAAGGATTGGATGGTAGAAGGCTGATGGAGCATCTATCAGCAAGAGGTGAAGTTTTAACCTTAGCTAGTGTATCACCAGGATTTGGAGTGTTACATCAAGAAGTTAAGATGGACCTACAAGAAGTAGTATTTTGACAAGGAAGTATTTCATGAGGAACTCAGGACCCTGAAGATGAGAGTAGCCAAGCTGGAGGAGCAAAACCTCGAGAAACCGGAGATTCGTCAGGAACTAGACCATGGTTCATGCCAAAGATGTTGAAACATAGAAGTTTGAAATGCAACTCCGGAATATTAAAGGATGTCACAAGAGACTTCGCGTCAACAGAGTTGATCTGGCAAAAGAACTTGAGAAAGACAAGCATGATCGGAAGAAGCCATTGGAGGCATGAACAAGGCTTGAAGAGTTTGGAGACGTTGAAGATTTATTGACCTTTAGAAGACCAAACCCCTGTTATATACCTATGTTAGAAGCGACGATTGTGAGCTGTCATTTGTGGGGGGGGGGGGGGGGGGGGGGGGGGGGGGGGGGGGGGGGGGGGGGGGGGGGGGGGGGGGGGGGGGGGGGGGGGGGGGGGGGGGGGGGGGGGGGGGGGGGGGGGGGGGGGGGGGGGGGGGGGGGGGGGGGGGGGGGGGGGGGGGGGGGGGGGGGGGGGGGGGGGGGGGGGGGGGGGGGGGGGGGGGGGGGGGGGGGGGGGGGGGGGGGGGGGGGGGGGGGGGGGGGGGGGGGGGGGGGGGGGGGGGGGGGGGGGGGGGGGGGGGGGGGGGGGGGGGGGGGGGGGGGGGGGGGGGGGGGGGGGGGGGGGGGGGGGGGGGGGGGGGGGGGGGGGGGGGGGGGGGGGGGGGGGGGGGGGGGGGGGGGGGGGGGGGGGGGGGGGGGGGGGGGGGGGGGGGGGGGGGGGGGGGGGGGGGGGGGGGGGGGGGGGGGGGGGGGGGGGGGGGGGGGGGGGGGGGGGGGGGGGGGGGGGGGGGGGGGGGGGGGGGGGGGGGGGGGGGGGGGGGGGGGGGGGGGGGGGGGGGGGGGGGGGGGGGGGGGGGGGGGGGGGGGGGGGGGGGGGGGGGGGGGGGGGGGGGGGGGGGGGGGGGGGGGGGGGGGGGGGGGGGGGGGGGGGGGGGGGGGGGGGGGGGGGGGGGGGGGGGGGGGGGGGGGGGGGGGGGGGGGGGGGGGGGGGGGGGGGGGGGGGGGGGGGGGGGGGGGGGGGGGGGGGGGGGGGGGGGGGGGGGGGGGGGGGGGGGGGGGGGGGGGGGGGGGGGGGGGGGGGGGGGGGGGGGGGGGGGGGGGGGGGGGGGGGGGGGGGGGGGGGGGGGGGGGGGGGGGGGGGGGGGGGGGGGGGGGGGGGGGGGGGGGGGGGGGGGGGGGGGGGGGGGGGGGGGGGGGGGGGGGGGGGGGGGGGGGGGGGGGGGGGGGGGGGGGGGGGGGGGGGGGGGGGGGGGGGGGGGGGGGGGGGGGGGGGGGGGGGGGGGGGGGGGGGGGGGGGGGGGGGGGGGGGGGGGGGGGGGGGGGGGGGGGGGGGGGGGGGGGGGGGGGGGGGGGGGGGGGGGGGGGGGGGGGGGGGGGGGGGGGGGGGGGGGGGGGGGGGGGGGGGGGGGGGGGGGGGGGGGGGGGGGGGGGGGGGGGGGGGGGGGGGGGGGGGGGGGGGGGGGGGGGGGGGGGGGGGGGGGGGGGGGGGGGGGGGGGGGGGGGGGGGGGGGGGGGGGGGGGGGGGGGGGGGGGGGGGGGGGGGGGGGGGGGGGGGGGGGGGGGGGGGGGGGGGGGGGGGGGGGGGGGGGGGGGGGGGGGGGGGGGGGGGGGGGGGGGGGGGGGGGGGGGGGGGGGGGGGGGGGGGGGGGGGGGGGGGGGGGGGGGGGGGGGGGGGGGGGGGGGGGGGGGGGGGGGGGGGGGGGGGGGGGGGGGGGGGGGGGGGGGGGGGGGGGGGGGGGGGGGGGGGGGGGGGGGGGGGGGGGGGGGGGGGGGGGGGGGGGGGGGGGGGGGGGGGGGGGGGGGGGGGGGGGGGGGGGGGGGGGGGGGGGGGGGGGGGGGGGGGGGGGGGGGGGGGGGGGGGGGGGGGGGGGGGGGGGGGGGGGGGGGGGGGGGGGGGGGGGGGGGGGGGGGGGGGGGGGGGGGGGGGGGGGGGGGGGGGGGGGGGGGGGGGGGGGGGGGGGGGGGGGGGGGGGGGGGGGGGGGGGGGGGGGGGGGGGGGGGGGGGGGGGGGGGGGGGGGGGGGGGGGGGGGGGGGGGGGGGGGGGGGGGGGGGGGGGGGGGGGGGGGGGGGGGGGGGGGGGGGGGGGGGGGGGGGGGGGGGGGGGGGGGGGGGGGGGGGGGGGGGGGGGGGGGGGGGGGGGGGGGGGGGGGGGGGGGGGGGGGGGGGGGGGGGGGGGGGGGGGGGGGGGGGGGGGGGGGGGGGGGGGGGGGGGGGGGGGGGGGGGGGGGGGGGGGGGGGGGGGGGGGGGGGGGGGGGGGGGGGGGGGGGGGGGGGGGGGGGGGGGGGGGGGGGGGGGGGGGGGGGGGGGGGGGGGGGGGGGGGGGGGGGGGGGGGGGGGGGGGGGGGGGGGGGGGGGGGGGGGGGGGGGGGGGGGGGGGGGGGGGGGGGGGGGGGGGGGGGGGGGGGGGGGGGGGGGGGGGGGGGGGGGGGGGGGGGGGGGGGGGGGGGGGGGGGGGGGGGGGGGGGGGGGGGGGGGGGGGGGGGGGGGGGGGGGGGGGGGGGGGGGGGGGGGGGGGGGGGGGGGGGGGGGGGGGGGGGGGGGGGGGGGGGGGGGGGGGGGGGGGGGGGGGGGGGGGGGGGGGGGGGGGGGGGGGGGGGGGGGGGGGGGGGGGGGGGGGGGGGGGGGGGGGGGGGGGGGGGGGGGGGGGGGGGGGGGGGGGGGGGGGGGGGGGGGGGGGGGGGGGGGGGGGGGGGGGGGGGGGGGGGGGGGGGGGGGGGGGGGGGGGGGGGGGGGGGGGGGGGGGGGGGGGGGGGGGGGGGGGGGGGGGGGGGGGGGGGGGGGGGGGGGGGGGGGGGGGGGGGGGGGGGGGGGGGGGGGGGGGGGGGGGGGGGGGGGGGGGGGGGGGGGGGGGGGGGGGGGGGGGGGGGGGGGGGGGGGGGGGGGGGGGGGGGGGGGGGGGGGGGGGGGGGGGGGGGGGGGGGGGGGGGGGGGGGGGGGGGGGGGGGGGGGGGGGGGGGGGGGGGGGGGGGGGGGGGGGGGGGGGGGGGGGGGGGGGGGGGGGGGGGGGGGGGGGGGGGGGGGGGGGGGGGGGGGGGGGGGGGGGGGGGGGGGGGGGGGGGGGGGGGGGGGGGGGGGGGGGGGGGGGGGGGGGGGGGGGGGGGGGGGGGGGGGGGGGGGGGGGGGGGGGGGGGGGGGGGGGGGGGGGGGGGGGGGGGGGGGGGGGGGGGGGGGGGGGGGGGGGGGGGGGGGGGGGGGGGGGGGGGGGGGGGGGGGGGGGGGGGGGGGGGGGGGGGGGGGGGGGGGGGGGGGGGGGGGGGGGGGGGGGGGGGGGGGGGGGGGGGGGGGGGGGGGGGGGGGGGGGGGGGGGGGGGGGGGGGGGGGGGGGGGGGGGGGGGGGGGGGGGGGGGGGGGGGGGGGGGGGGGGGGGGGGGGGGGGGGGGGGGGGGGGGGGGGGGGGGGGGGGGGGGGGGGGGGGGGGGGGGGGGGGGGGGGGGGGGGGGGGGGGGGGGGGGGGGGGGGGGGGGGGGGGGGGGGGGGGGGGGGGGGGGGGGGGGGGGGGGGGGGGGGGGGGGGGGGGGGGGGGGGGGGGGGGGGGGGGGGGGGGGGGGGGGGGGGGGGGGGGGGGGGGGGGGGGGGGGGGGGGGGGGGGGGGGGGGGGGGGGGGGGGGGGGGGGGGGGGGGGGGGGGGGGGGGGGGGGGGGGGGGGGGAGTTGCATTTCAAACTTCTAGGTTTCAACATCCTTGGCATGAACCATGGTCTAGTTCCTGACGAATCTCCGATTTCTCGAGTTTTGCTCCTCCAGCTTGCTACTTCAGCTTCTTGGACCTAAGTTCTTCACGAAATGCTTCCTTGTCAAAATACGGCTTCATGGAGCTCCACCTTAAACTTCTTGATGTACTACTCTAGATCCTAGTGATACACCAGCTAGGGCTAAAACTTCATCTTATGATAGGTGCTCCATCAGCCTTCTTCCATCAAATCCATTCTGAAGACATGCATCCTTAACTCAGCACGGTGACAATAGCATCAGCGGGCGATGACATCATGGACAACCGTGTTTCTGCTCTTGTCATTCCCATGAGCTATCATTCCATAGTTAATATCTCAAAACTTTGAGTTCTCATGCTCGTTGTTTCAGTCTTTCTCCGATACACCTTGATCTCGGGTATTGACAACTTCCATAGTCTGCCAAGTTCCATAAGGGTTGCCTTCCTAGGTCACACAAATCTGGAAATTCTTCAGAGCCTCCAATTTTCCTAGTCTTCAGAGTCTTCAACAGTTTGTAGTTTCCATTATCATAATGTATGGTAAAATCCTCTTCATTCCGAATGGTCTCGGGGGGGGGGGGGGGGGGGGGGGGGGGGGGGGGGGGGGGGGGGGGGGGGGGGGGGGGGGGGGGGGGGGGGGGGGGGGGGGGGGGGGGGGGGGGGGGGGGGGGGGGGGGGGGGGGGGGGGGGGGGGGGGGGGGGGGGGGGGGGGGGGGGGGGGGGGGGGGGGGGGGGGGGGGGGGGGGGGGGGGGGGGGGGGGGGGGGGGGGGGGGGGGGGGGGGGGGGGGGGGGGGGGGGGGGGGGGGGGGGGGGGGGGGGGGGGGGGGGGGGGGGGGGGGGGGGGGGGGGGGGGGGGGGGGGGGGGGGGGGGGGGGGGGGGGGGGGGGGGGGGGGGGGGGGGGGGGGGGGGGGGGGGGGGGGGGGGGGGGGGGGGGGGGGGGGGGGGGGGGGGGGGGGGGGGGGGGGGGGGGGGGGGGGGGGGGGGGGGGGGGGGGGGGGGGGGGGGGGGGGGGGGGGGGGGGGGGGGGGGGGGGGGGGGGGGGGGGGGGGGGGGGGGGGGGGGGGGGGGGGGGGGGGGGGGGGGGGGGGGGGGGGGGGGGGGGGGGGGGGGGGGGGGGGGGGGGGGGGGGGGGGGGGGGGGGGGGGGGGGGGGGGGGGGGGGGGGGGGGGGGGGGGGGGGGGGGGGGGGGGGGGGGGGGGGGGGGGGGGGGGGGGGGGGGGGGGGGGGGGGGGGGGGGGGGGGGGGGGGGGGGGGGGGGGGGGGGGGGGGGGGGGGGGGGGGGGGGGGGGGGGGGGGGGGGGGGGGGGGGGGGGGGGGGGGGGGGGGGGGGGGGGGGGGGGGGGGGGGGGGGGGGGGGGGGGGGGGGGGGGGGGGGGGGGGGGGGGGGGGGGGGGGGGGGGGGGGGGGGGGGGGGGGGGGGGGGGGGGGGGGGGGGGGGGGGGGGGGGGGGGGGGGGGGGGGGGGGGGGGGGGGGGGGGGGGGGGGGGGGGGGGGGGGGGGGGGGGGGGGGGGGGGGGGGGGGGGGGGGGGGGGGGGGGGGGGGGGGGGGGGGGGGGGGGGGGGGGGGGGGGGGGGGGGGGGGGGGGGGGGGGGGGGGGGGGGGGGGGGGGGGGGGGGGGGGGGGGGGGGGGGGGGGGGGGGGGGGGGGGGGGGGGGGGGGGGGGGGGGGGGGGGGGGGGGGGGGGGGGGGGGGGGGGGGGGGGGGGGGGGGGGGGGGGGGGGGGGGGGGGGGGGGGGGGGGGGGGGGGGGGGGGGGGGGGGGGGGGGGGGGGGGGGGGGGGGGGGGGGGGGGGGGGGGGGGGGGGGGGGGGGGGGGGGGGGGGGGGGGGGGGGGGGGGGGGGGGGGGGGGGGGGGGGGGGGGGGGGGGGGGGGGGGGGGGGGGGGGGGGGGGGGGGGGGGGGGGGGGGGGGGGGGGGGGGGGGGGGGGGGGGGGGGGGGGGGGGGGGGGGGGGGGGGGGGGGGGGGGGGGGGGGGGGGGGGGGGGGGGGGGGGGGGGGGGGGGGGGGGGGGGGGGGGGGGGGGGGGGGGGGGGGGGGGGGGGGGGGGGGGGGGGGGGGGGGGGGGGGGGGGGGGGGGGGGGGGGGGGGGGGGGGGGGGGGGGGGGGGGGGGGGGGGGGGGGGGGGGGGGGGGGGGGGGGGGGGGGGGGGGGGGGGGGGGGGGGGGGGGGGGGGGGGGGGGGGGGGGGGGGGGGGGGGGGGGGGGGGGGGGGGGGGGGGGGGGGGGGGGGGGGGGGGGGGGGGGGGGGGGGGGGGGGGGGGGGGGGGGGGGGGGGGGGGGGGGGGGGGGGGGGGGGGGGGGGGGGGGGGGGGGGGGGGGGGGGGGGGGGGGGGGGGGGGGGGGGGGGGGGGGGGGGGGGGGGGGGGGGGGGGGGGGGGGGGGGGGGGGGGGGGGGGGGGGGGGGGGGGGGGGGGGGGGGGGGGGGGGGGGGGGGGGGGGGGGGGGGGGGGGGGGGGGGGGGGGGGGGGGGGGGGGGGGGGGGGGGGGGGGGGGGGGGGGGGGGGGGGGGGGGGGGGGGGGGGGGGGGGGGGGGGGGGGGGGGGGGGGGGGGGGGGGGGGGGGGGGGGGGGGGGGGGGGGGGGGGGGGGGGGGGGGGGGGGGGGGGGGGGGGGGGGGGGGGGGGGGGGGGGGGGGGGGGGGGGGGGGGGGGGGGGGGGGGGGGGGGGGGGGGGGGGGGGGGGGGGGGGGGGGGGGGGGGGGGGGGGGGGGGGGGGGGGGGGGGGGGGGGGGGGGGGGGGGGGGGGGGGGGGGGGGGGGGGGGGGGGGGGGGGGGGGGGGGGGGGGGGGGGGGGGGGGGGGGGGGGGGGGGGGGGGGGGGGGGGGGGGGGGGGGGGGGGGGGGGGGGGGGGGGGGGGGGGGGGGGGGGGGGGGGGGGGGGGGGGGGGGGAGAGGCTAGAAAGAAATAGGTTAGGGTCGGGGTCTTCTCAAAATCCATCGATCGTCTCCGGGATCTCGGTTGCTACCACCCTTAGAAGCATGGTTACGGTTCCATCAAAACTCATATACTCCATCCTTTATTCTTGACAGTGTCGGTCTTCTGAGATCCATGGAAAATTCTTACTCTGGGCTTTTCCGGTAGTGGCATAACCTTTTCCTCAATACTTCTGCCCTTTCATCTTGGTAAGATAATTCCGAGACTGGGTCTTCTTAGCTGACGGGTCTGGCGCCCATACTAAACAACTATCGACATCTCATGGTGGTCAACAATTTATGGTTTCTCCTGCAGGAAAATGGGTCTGGGTTGAACCTCACCGTATGTCCTACGATTTGGCAACAGCTGCTGTGTACAAGGGAAAATTGTCCTATCATTCTAAGGTTTGAACAAGGTTTTGATCGTCGTCTCTCTACTATAGGTAAGTCACTCAGATTTACCATCCCATATAGCAAAGCGAATAATAAGAGGGGGGGGGGGGGGGGGGGGGGGGGGGGGGGGGGGGGGGGGGGGGGGGGGGGGGGGGGGGGGGGGGGGGGGGGGGGGGGGGGGGGGGGGGGGGGGGGGGGGGGGGGGGGGGGGGGGGGGGGGGGGGGGGGGGGGGGGGGGGGGGGGGGGGGGGGGGGGGGGGGGGGGGGGGGGGGGGGGGGGGGGGGGGGGGGGGGGGGGGGGGGGGGGGGGGGGGGGGGGGGGGGGGGGGGGGGGGGGGGGGGGGGGGGGGGGGGGGGGGGGGGGGGGGGGGGGGGGGGGGGGGGGGGGGGGGGGGGGGGGGGGGGGGTCCTGGGGCCTGTGGGTTATGGCCCATCTCATCACTTGTAATCCTTGAACTCATTATCGGGGCAACTGATCATTATTCCAACATCCAGCTTCCTAGCATTCTTAAATCCATACAGTTGTATTGTCTCCCTTCCTTCTATTGGCACCAAACTAAGAAGTGATTACTCAGACTCATCATGGAATCACAATTGCTCCATATTACCAACCTTTATATCTCCTTTGTATCCAATAATACTTCATCCTTTCATACTCTTGGGATATCCCACATATCGAGACAAAACTCATACTTATTTTGTCCGAAATCCACTCCGTGGAATATCATATTCTTCACTAAGGGTCAAGTGCCCACCCTTAAAAATGCTGCAATCTTCCATAGACCATATTTCTCATATCCTCGAAAATGGTCAAAATCTTTCTTCATAGAGTAACAACTCATAAAGATTCAGCGTATGAAATCATGACATAAGAACTTAATTGATTTCATGAATTCATTACAATATATCAAACTTCCATTCCATAACTCACTCCATATCCCCCAAAAAGAATGCTTCCTACTACGCTTATTACCAATATTAAATTCTCAACTACTTAGCTCCAGCTTTCATCTTGTCGGGACATTTATTTGCATAGTGTCATGTTTCCTTGCAGCGCAAACAAGTAACTTCCGATAAGTCTTTAGGCTTCTTGGGGATGGTGTCCACCATTTGGGCTCTTGGTTTCTTCTTTTGACCTTTATCGGCGTATGTCTTCTTATAGTCTATCTAAAAGGGAATATTTGAATAAGCTCAGAAGAGAAGAGAGGTAAAAGATCTTTTTTTGAAAAAGAAAGTTTTAGAGAAAATCTTTCCTATGGGCTTGTCAGTTTCTAGGGGTCACGTCCTACAGTCAACATGTGCTCTGATACCATCTTGTAGCGACCCGACCTCAGACGGTCAAGTCTCTGTGCTTAAGTGTCATCCCTGGATCGGTATGCTGACACACACAGTACTCGAGGATTTATAACAGAGGTAAATCACATGTATAAAGTAACATAAATACTATTACCTCAATCCAAAAATAGCGGAAGTAACAACAAGGTTGTGGATTCCCATCAACACCAATGGCAAAGTTGAGTGTAGAAATCGTAACCCTAACGTATCACTTACTCGTCGTAAGAAATCCTGCAACATGAGACATTGCATCCACAAAGGGTCAGTACATTGAATGTACTGGCAAATTCACACCATAGGATAATGATGAATAAAAGCTATCACTACATGCATACCTGGCTGGTGGAAAAGCTCTATGGTTATAATGTTTTTGCGAAAAGCCAATTTTTCCCTACTGCAAAGGAATATATTTTATTAACTACAAAGTTGTTTGAAAACATTGAGAAGGTATATCCCCAACTCAATCCCAATTAAAAGTAATCATTAACAACCCAACAAATTAATTATAGAGTGATGAGATCCACATGATAATCCAAATACCAGAGACTCAAGATGTCCATAACCGGGGACACGGCTAATCATGATTAGTTTGTACACTCTGCAGAGGTTTGCGCACTTTTCCCCACAAGACTCGATCTCCTCCGTTTGATTTCTCGCACTACATGGTGTATGAGAAACGGATGACCGAGACACAGTCTATCAGAAGCATTAACTCTTTACTCTGGGTGGACAGTTACACCTACTTTCCCTCTACATCTGCTAGCCCAACACTGAAAGAGGTCACACAACATACTCAACTATGCCAGAGCCCATAATGGCTTGTGGCTGCACACGGAAGTTTCTAGCATGAATAATCTTATGATCCCTTTGAGCCTGGTTGGCGAACCAAATGGACAGCACTGGTCTATCCCCAGGTGCCCACAACCAATCCACCCAGATGTGTATTTAAAGTAGCCACCTTAAGTTGAACCATTAAGTAAACAATCTCACATCTGTCATGGAATACACTCAAACTCAATCCACATCTATGAGCATAGCATGGCAATATAAGCATAACGTAATAGTAACTCCCAAGGTTTGAATGCAGGACAACAGGTTCCTACCTCATCAACTACTTCCAAATACCCACATGTTATCAATCCTACTCATGCAATGTTTTGAGGGTTGAAACTAATGCATAAAAACTGGGTATGAAAGGGATATGATCAAAGTGTGAACTTGCCTGTACTGTTGATGAAGATGATTCGCACTCAAAACTCTTGATAGTTCTACTCGTCACACTCCGGTCAATCTATCGTAAGCAAGCAATAGTAACCACACATAAGCAATCACCCAAAAGATCAGAAAGATCGAAGAAGACGATTCGGAAAACATCAAAACCAAGCAACACAACTCTTGCAACATAAAACAATTTCTAACAGTACCAAAATTATGTGAATTTGGCCTTATCAGAAATTTTAGGTCAAGAGCTTCGATTTGCAAAAAGAATCAACTAAATCAGAGTTATAAAACTCAAGTTACGATCAAACAAAGTTTGAATACAAATCTGTTTGAATTCAAATTTTAAAACTTTCAAAAACATGTTTAAGTTGTTTTACTGGATAGAGGGGATCATAACGAAGAAGTGGGCGTTGGTTTCGTTGGATTTGGATAAACGAGTAAAAAGTAGTGATCGATTGAAGTACAAGGACTAATCTGTAAATATAATATTCACGGATGGGTCCCTGGCCAAAATTAAAAAGAAAAAGAAAAACTCTACTGAACGAACGTTCGCTATCGAACGCTAACGAACGAATATATTCACTACCAGAAGCTAACGAGCGAACGCTCGCTAAATAAACTAACTAAATAAAAAAACGGGTTTTAAACGAAAACCGAAACCCTAAAAAAAACTGGCGAACCGGGCGGGTTTATTACCGGTTCACAGCGGGTCGGATTGGGCGGATCGGGCGGCGGTTCGTCGGCGGCGGCGGCTCCGGCGAGGTGCGGCAACGGCGGTGGTGGCGCGGGCGGTGGCGGCGTGCAGCAGCGCGGCGGCGGTGGCGGAGTGCGGCGGAGCAGTGGCGAGATGCGTGCGGCAGCGAGGCGAGATGCGCGCGGCGGCGCGATGCGGTGCGAGGGCGGCGGCGCTAGGAGAGAGAGGGGGTCGGGCGGCGGCTTAAATAGGCGGAGGGGGCGACGGGTGGCGTGGAGGAGGGGTCGGGGGGGGGGGGGGGGGGGGGGGGGGGGGGGGGGGGGGGGGGGGGGGGGGGGGGGGGGGGGGGGGGGGGGGGGGGGGGGGGGGGGGGGGGGGGGGGGGGGGGGGGGGGGGGGGGGGGGGGGGGGGGGGGGGGGGGGGGGGGGGGGGGGGGGGGGGGGGGGGGGGGGGGGGGGGGGGGGGGGGGGGGGGGGGGGGGGGGGGGGGGGGGGGGGGGGGGGGGGGGGGGGGGGGGGGGGGGGGGGGGGGGGGGGGGGGGGGGGGGGGGGGGGGGGGGGGGGGGGGGGGGGGGGGGGGGGGGGGGGGGGGGGGGGGGGGGGGGGGGGGGGGGGGGGGCAAGGCGGCGGGGCGGAGGCCGAATCGGCCACGGCGGTGGCGCTGGCGTGCGGGCGGCGGACTCCCGCTCGGGAGGGAGACGGCGGCGGTGTTGGGCCGGCTGGGCTTCGGCCCAGGCGGTCCGAGGAGTTTTTTTTTAAACAAAACAATTTTTGATAGAAAAAAACAAAATAAATTAAAAAATATACTAGGCATATAATATATCAAAAATTTTAGAAATTTATTTTCTACAACTTGAACATTTTTGTCAAGTCAAATAAAATCGAGAAAAATTCAAATAATTTAAAGAGTGCTACTGCCCTACTAAAATCCAATAAAAATCATTTTAAAAATACCAAAATGATTTCAAATTTATTTATCTCCAATTTTCTGATATAGGGAATCATGTTACCCCATTTTCCATATATTTATATTTTGGAGAAAAATAATTTGAATAAAACCCAAATAACTCCAAATTGAAAATAATTTCAAAAGGACTTTGAATTTGATCCTTTTTAAACTTCCAACTCATATTTCATATGTTTTGAAGAAGTCATTTTATCTTCTCTCGTGAAAATCGGGGGGGGGGGGGGGGGGGGGGGGGGGGGGGGGGGGGGGGGGGGGGGGGGGGGGGGGGGGGGGGGGGGGGGGGGGGGGGGGGGGGGGGGGGGGGGGGGGGGGGGGGGGGGGGGGGGGGGGGGGGGGGGGGGGGGGGGGGGGGGGGGGGGGGGGGGGGGGGGGGGGGGGGGGGGGGGGGGGGGGGGGGGGGGGGGGGGGGGGGGGGGGGGGGGGGGGGGGGGGGGGGGGGGGGGGGGGGGGGGGGGGGGGGGGGGGGGGGGGGGGGGGGGGGGGGGGGGGGGGGGGGGGGGGGGGGGGGGGGGGGGGGGGGGGGGGGGGGGGGGGGGGGGGGGGGGGGGGGGGGGGGGGGGGGGGGGGGGGGGGGGGGGGAGAGGCTAGAAAGAAATAGGTTAGGGTCGGGGTCTTCTCAAAATCCATCGATCGTCTCCGGGATCTCGGTTGCTACCACCCTTAGAAGCATGGTTACGGTTCCATCAAAACTCATATACTCCATCCTTTATTCTTGACAGTGTCGGTCTTCTGAGATCCATGGAAAATTCTTACTCTGGGCTTTTCCGGTAGTGGCATAACCTTTTCCTCAATACTTCTGCCCTTTCATCTTGGTAAGATAATTCCGAGACTGGGTCTTCTTAGCTGACGGGTCTGGCGCCCATACTAAACAACTATCGACATCTCATGGTGGTCAACAATTTATGGTTTCTCCTGCAGGAAAATGGGTCTGGGTTGAACCTCACCGTATGTCCTACGATTTGGCAACAGCTGCTGTGTACAAGGGAAAATTGTCCTATCATTCTAAGGTTTGAACAAGGTTTTGATCGTCGTCTCTCTACTATAGGTAAGTCACTCAGATTTACCATCCCATATAGCAAAGCGAATAATAAGAGGGGGGGGGGGGGGGGGGGGGGGGGGGGGGGGGGGGGGGGGGGGGGGGGGGGGGGGGGGGGGGGGGGGGGGGGGGGGGGGGGGGGGGGGGGGGGGGGGGGGGGGGGGGGGGGGGGGGGGGGGGGGGGGGGGGGGGGGGGGGGGGGGGGGGGGGGGGGGGGGGGGGGGGGGGGGGGGGGGGGGGGGGGGGGGGGGGGGGGGGGGGGGGGGGGGGGGGGGGGGGGGGGGGGGGGGGGGGGGGGGGGGGGGGGGGGGGGGGGGGGGGGGGGGGGGGGGGGGGGGGGGGGGGGGGGGGGGGGGGGGGGGGGGGGGGGGGGGGGGGGGGGGGGGGGGGGGGGGGGGGGGGGGGGGGGGGGGGGGGGGGGGGGGGGGGGGGGGGGGGGGGGGGGGGGGGGGGGGGGGGGGGGGGGGGGGGGGGGGGGGGGGGGGGGGGGGGGGGGGGGGGGGGGGGGGGGGGGGGGGGGGGGGGGGGGGGGGGGGGGGGGGGGGGGGGGGGGGGGGGGGGGGGGGGGGGGGGGGGGGGGGGGGGGGGGGGGGGGGGGGGGGGGGGGGGGGGGGGGGGGGGGGGGGGGGGGGGGGGGGGGGGGGGGGGGGGGGGGGGGGGGGGGGGGGGGGGGGGGGGGGGGGGGGGGGGGGGGGGGGGGGGGGGGGGGGGGGGGGGGGGGGGGGGGGGGGGGGGGGGGGGGGGGGGGGGGGGGGGGGGGGGGGGGGGGGGGGGGGGGGGGGGGGGGGGGGGGGGGGGGGGGGGGGGGGGGGGGGGGGGGGGGGGGGGGGGGGGGGGGGGGGGGGGGGGGGGGGGGGGGGGGGGGGGGGGGGGGGGGGGGGGGGGGGGGGGGGGGGGGGGGGGGGGGGGGGGGGGGGGGGGGGGGGGGGGGGGGGGGGGGGGGGGGGGGGGGGGGGGGGGGGGGGGGGGGGGGGGGGGGGGGGGGGGGGGGGGGGGGGGGGGGGGGGGGGGGGGGGGGGGGGGGGGGGGGGGGGGGGGGGGGGGGGGGGGGGGGGGGGGGGGGGGGGGGGGGGGGGGGGGGGGGGGGGGGGGGGGGGGGGGGGGGGGGGGGGGGGGGGGGGGGGGGGGGGGGGGGGGGGGGGGGGGGGGGGGGGGGGGGGGGGGGGGGGGGGGGGGGGGGGGGGGGGGGGGGGGGGGGGGGGGGGGGGGGGGGGGGGGGGGGGGGGGGGGGGGGGGGGGGGGGGGGGGGGGGGGGGGGGGGGGGGGGGGGGGGGGGGGGGGGGGGGGGGGGGGGGGGGGGGGGGGGGGGGGGGGGGGGGGGGGGGGGGGGGGGGGGGGGGGGGGGGGGGGGGGGGGGGGGGGGGGGGGGGGGGGGGGGGGGGGGGGGGGGGGGGGGGGGGGGGGGGGGGGGGGGGGGGGGGGGGGGGGGGGGGGGGGGGGGGGGGGGGGGGGGGGGGGGGGGGGGGGGGGGGGGGGGGGGGGGGGGGGGGGGGGGGGGGGGGGGGGGGGGGGGGGGGGGGGGGGGGGGGGGGGGGGGGGGGGGGGGGGGGGGGGGGGGGGGGGGGGGGGGGGGGGGGGGGGGGGGGGGGGGGGGGGGGGGGGGGGGGGGGGGGGGGGGGGGGGGGGGGGGGGGGGGGGGGGGGGGGGGGGGGGGGGGGGGGGGGGGGGGGGGGGGGGGGGGGGGGGGGGGGGGGGGGGGGGGGGGGGGGGGGGGGGGGGGGGGGGGGGGGGGGGGGGGGGGGGGGGGGGGGGGGGGGGGGGGGGGGGGGGGGGGGGGGGGGGGGGGGGGGGGGGGGGGGGGGGGGGGGGGGGGGGGGGGGGGGGGGGGGGGGGGGGGGGGGGGGGGGGGGGGGGGGGGGGGGGGGGGGGGGGGGGGGGGGGGGGGGGGGGGGGGGGGGGGGGGGGGGGGGGGGGGGGGGGGGGGGGGGGGGGGGGGGGGGGGGGGGGGGGGGGGGGGGGGGGGGGGGGGGGGGGGGGGGGGGGGGGGGGGGGGGGGGGGGGGGGGGGGGGGGGGGGGGGGGGGGGGGGGGGGGGGGGGGGGGGGGGGGGGGGGGGGGGGGGGGGGGGGGGGGGGGGGGGGGGGGGGGGGGGGGGGGGGGGGGGGGGGGGGGGGGGGGGGGGGGGGGGGGGGGGGGGGGGGGGGGGGGGGGGGGGGGGGGGGGGGGGGGGGGGGGGGGGGGGGGGGGGGGGGGGGGGGGGGGGGGGGGGGGGGGGGGGGGGGGGGGGGGGGGGGGGGGGGGGGGGGGGGGGGGGGGGGGGGGGGGGGGGGGGGGGGGGGGGGGGGGGGGGGGGGGGGGGGGGGGGGGGGGGGGGGGGGGGGGGGGGGGGGGGGGGGGGGGGGGGGGGGGGGGGGGGGGGGGGGGGGGGGGGGGGGGGGGGGGGGGGGGGGGGGGGGGGGGGGGGGGGGGGGGGGGGGGGGGGGGGGGGGGGGGGGGGGGGGGGGGGGGGGGGGGGGGGGGGGGGGGGGGGGGGGGGGGGGGGGGGGGGGGGGGGGGGGGGGGGGGGGGGGGGGGGGGGGGGGGGGGGGGGGGGGGGGGGGGGGGGGGGGGGGGGGGGGGGGGGGGGGGGGGGGGGGGGGGGGGGGGGGGGGGGGGGGGGGGGGGGGGGGGGGGGGGGGGGGGGGGGGGGGGGGGGGGGGGGGGGGGGGGGGGGGGGGGGGGGGGGGGGGGGGGGGGGGGGGGGGGGGGGGGGGGGGGGGGGGGGGGGGGGGGGGGGGGGGGGGGGGGGGGGGGGGGGGGGGGGGGGGGGGGGGGGGGGGGGGGGGGGGGGGGGGGGGGGGGGGGGGGGGGGGGGGGGGGGGGGGGGGGGGGGGGGGGGGGGGGGGGGGGGGGGGGGGGGGGGGGGGGGGGGGGGGGGGGGGGGGGGGGGGGGGGGGGGGGGGGGGGGGGGGGGGGGGGGGGGGGGGGGGGGGGGGGGGGGGGGGGGGGGGGGGGGGGGGGGGGGGGGGGGGGGGGGGGGGGGGGGGGGGGGGGGGGGGGGGGGGGGGGGGGGGGGGGGGGGGGGGGGGGGGGGGGGGGGGGGGGGGGGGGGGGGGGGGGGGGGGGGGGGGGGGGGGGGGGGGGGGGGGGGGGGGGGGGGGGGGGGGGGGGGGGGGGGGGGGGGGGGGGGGGGGGGGGGGGGGGGGGGGGGGGGGGGGGGGGGGGGGGGGGGGGGGGGGGGGGGGGGGGGGGGGGGGGGGGGGGGGGGGGGGGGGGGGGGGGGGGGGGGGGGGGGGGGGGGGGGGGGGGGGGGGGGGGGGGGGGGGGGGGGGGGGGGGGGGGGGGGGGGGGGGGGGGGGGGGGGGGGGGGGGGGGGGGGGGGGGGGGGGGGGGGGGGGGGGGGGGGGGGGGGGGGGGGGGGGGGGGGGGGGGGGGGGGGGGGGGGGGGGGGGGGGGGGGGGGGGGGGGGGGGGGGGGGGGGGGGGGGGGGGGGGGGGGGGGGGGGGGGGGGGGGGGGGGGGGGGGGGGGGGGGGGGGGGGGGGGGGGGGGGGGGGGGGGGGGGGGGGGGGGGGGGGGGGGGGGGGGGGGGGGGGGGGGGGGGGGGGGGGGGGGGGGGGGGGGGGGGGGGGGGGGGGGGGGGGGGGGGGGGGGGGGGGGGGGGGGGGGGGGGGGGGGGGGGGGGGGGGGGGGGGGGGGGGGGGGGGGGGGGGGGGGGGGGGGGGGGGGGGGGGGGGGGGGGGGGGGGGGGGGGGGGGGGGGGGGGGGGGGGGGGGGGGGGGGGGGGGGGGGGGGGGGGGGGGGGGGGGGGGGGGGGGGGGGGGGGGGGGGGGGGGGGGGGGGGGGGGGGGGGGGGGGGGGGGGGGGGGGGGGGGGGGGGGGGGGGGGGGGGGGGGGGGGGGGGGGGGGGGGGGGGGGGGGGGGGGGGGGGGGGGGGGGGGGGGGGGGGGGGGGGGGGGGGGGGGGGGGGGGGGGGGGGGGGGGGGGGGGGGGGGGGGGGGGGGGGGGGGGGGGGGGGGGGGGGGGGGGGGGGGGGGGGGGGGGGGGGGGGGGGGGGGGGGGGGGGGGGGGGGGGGGGGGGGGGGGGGGGGGGGGGGGGGGGGGGGGGGGGGGGGGGGGGGGGGGGGGGGGGGGGGGGGGGGGGGGGGGGGGGGGGGGGGGGGGGGGGGGGGGGGGGGGGGGGGGGGGGGGGGGGGGGGGGGGGGGGGGGGGGGGGGGGGGGGGGGGGGGGGGGGGGGGGGGGGGGGGGGGGGGGGGGGGGGGGGGGGGGGGGGGGGGGGGGGGGGGGGGGGGGGGGGGGGGGGGGGGGGGGGGGGGGGGGGGGGGGGGGGGGGGGGGGGGGGGGGGGGGGGGGGGGGGGGGGGGGGGGGGGGGGGGGGGGGGGGGGGGGGGGGGGGGGGGGGGGGGGGGGGGGGGGGGGGGGGGGGGGGGGGGGGGGGGGGGGGGGGGGGGGGGGGGGGGGGGGGGGGGGGGGGGGGGGGGGGGGGGGGGGGGGGGGGGGGGGGGGGGGGGGGGGGGGGGGGGGGGGGGGGGGGGGGGGGGGGGGGGGGGGGGGGGGGGGGGGGGGGGGGGGGGGGGGGGGGGGGGGGGGGGGGGGGGGGGGGGGGGGGGGGGGGGGGGGGGGGGGGGGGGGGGGGGGGGGGGGGGGGGGGGGGGGGGGGGGGGGGGGGGGGGGGGGGGGGGGGGGGGGGGGGGGGGGGGGGGGGGGGGGGGGGGGGGGGGGGGGGGGGGGGGGGGGGGGGGGGGGGGGGGGGGGGGGGGGGGGGGGGGGGGGGGGGGGGGGGGGGGGGGGGGGGGGGGGGGGGGGGGGGGGGGGGGGGGGGGGGGGGGGGGGGGGGGGGGGGGGGGGGGGGGGGGGGGGGGGGGGGGGGGGGGGGGGGGGGGGGGGGGGGGGGGGGGGGGGGGGGGGGGGGGGGGGGGGGGGGGGGGGGGGGGGGGGGGGGGGGGGGGGGGGGGGGGGGGGGGGGGGGGGGGGGGGGGGGGGGGGGGGGGGGGGGGGGGGGGGGGGGGGGGGGGGGGGGGGGGGGGGGGGGGGGGGGGGGGGGGGGGGGGGGGGGGGGGGGGGGGGGGGGGGGGGGGGGGGGGGGGGGGGGGGGGGGGGGGGGGGGGGGGGGGGGGGGGGGGGGGGGGGGGGGGGGGGGGGGGGGGGGGGGGGGGGGGGGGGGGGGGGGGGGGGGGGGGGGGGGGGGGGGGGGGGGGGGGGGGGGGGGGGGGGGGGGGGGGGGGGGGGGGGGGGGGGGGGGGGGGGGGGGGGGGGGGGGGGGGGGGGGGGGGGGGGGGGGGGGGGGGGGGGGGGGGGGGGGGGGGGGGGGGGGGGGGGGGGGGGGGGGGGGGGGGGGGTGATTCAAGCGATTGAAGTATCCAGACAATCTGAGCACATGCTCACTAGTTGAGCGATTCTCCTCCATCTTTTAGCTATAGAACTTGTTGGATACTTCATATCTCTCAACTCGGGTATTTGCTTGAAATATTAACTTCAATTCCTGGAACATCTCATATGGTCCATGATGTTCAAAATATCTTTGAAGTCCCGATTCTAAGCCATAAAGCATGGTGCACAAAACTATCAATTAGTCATCATATTGAGCTAGCCAAACTTTCATAACGCCTGCATCTGCTCCTGCAATAGGTCTGTCACCTAGCGGTGCAGTAAGGACATAATTCTTCTGTGCAGCAATGAGGATAAACCTCAGATCACGGGTCCAATCCGCATCATTGCTACTAACATTTTTCAACACAGTTTTCTCTAGGAACATATCAAAATAAACATATGAAAGCAACAACGCAAGCTATTGATCTTACAACATAATTTGCAAAATACTACCAGGACTAAGTTCATGATAAATTTAAGTTCAATTAATCATATTACTTAAGAACTCCCACTTAGACAGACATCTCTCTAGTCATCTAAGTGATCACGTGATCCAAATCAACTAAACCATAACCGATCATCACGTGAGATGGAGTAATTTTCAACTTTCCTCCCACTCACTTCTTTCGAGAGAAACTCCTTCTCTAGAAAGGATCCATTTTTAGCAACGAATATCTTGCCTTCGGATCTGTGATATAAGGTGTACCCAACAATTTTCTTTGGGTATTCTATGAAGACGCACTTCTCCGATTTGGGTTTGAGCTTATCAGGATGAGACTTTTTCACATATAAGCATCGCAACTCCAAACTTTAAGAAATGACAGCTTAGGTTTACTGCTAAACCATAGTTCATACGATGTCGTCTCAACGGATTTAGATGGTGCCCTATTAAACGTGAATGCATCTGTCTCTAATGCATAACCCAAAAACAATAGTGATAAACCAGTAAGAGACATCATAGATCGCACTATATCCAATAAAGTGCGGTTACGATGTTTAGACACACCATAACGTTGTGGTGTTCCAGGTGGCGTGAGCTGTGAAACTATTCCACATTGTTTTAATTGAAGACCAAACTCGTAACTCAAATATTCGTGTCCGCGATCAGATCGCAGAAACTTTATTTTCTTGTTACGATGATTTTTCCACTTCACTCTGAAATTCTTTGAACCTTTCAACTATTTCAGACTTATGTTTCATCAAGTAGATATACCCATATCTGCTCAAATCATCTTGTGAAGGTCAGAAAATAACGATACTTGCCACGAGCATCAATACTCATTGGATCGCATACATCGGTATGTATTATTTCCAATAAGTCAGTAGCTTGTTCCATTGTTCCAGAGAACGGAGTTTTAGTCATCTTGCCCAAAAGGCACGGTTCACAAGCATCAAATGATTCATAACCAAGTGATTCCAAAAATCCATCTTTATGGAGTTTCTTCATGCGCTTTACACCGATATGACCCAAACGGCAGTGCCACAAATAAGTTGCACTATCATTATTAACTTTGCATCTTTTGGCATCAATATTATGAATATGTGTATCACTACGATCGAGATCCAACAAACTATTTTTATTGGGTGTATAACCATCGAAGGTCTTATTCATGTAAACAGAATAACAATTATTCTTTAACTTCAAATGAATAACCGTATCGCAACAAACATGATCAAATCATATTCATGCTCAACGCAAACGCTAAATAACATTTATTTATGTTTAACACTAATCTCGAAAATATAGGGAGTGTGTGATGATGATCATATCAATCTTGGAACTACTTCCAACACTCATCATCACTTTACCCTCAACTAGTCTCTGTTTATTCTGTAACTCCTGTTTCGAGTCGCTAATTTTTAGCAACCGAACAAGTATCAAATACTCAGGGGCTACTATAAACACTAGTAAGGTACACATCAATAACCTGTATATCAAATATACCCTTGTTCACTTTGCCATCCTTCTTATCCACCAAATATTCTGGGTATTTCCGTTTCCAGTGACCATTTCCTTTGCAGTGTAAGCACTCAGTTTCAGGCTTTGGTTTAGCTTTGGGCTTCTTCGTGGGAGTGACAACTTGCTTGTCTTTCCACTTGAAGTTCCCTTTCTTTCCCTTTGCCCTTTTCTTGAAACTAGTGGTCTTGTCAATCATCAACACTTGATGCTCTTTCTTGATTTCTACCTTCGTTGATTTCAACATCACGAAGAGCTCGGGAATCGTTTTCGTCATCCCTTGCATACTATAGTTCATCTCGAAGTTCTAGTAACTTAGTGATGGTGACTAGAGAATTCTGTCAATCACTATCTTATCTGGAAGATTAACTCCCACTTGATTCAAGCGATTGAAGTATCCAGACAATCTGAGCACATGCTCACTAGTTGAGCGATTCTCCTCCATCTTTTAGGGGGGGGGGGGGGGGGGGGGGGGGGGGGGGGGGGGGGGGGGGGGGGGGGGGGGGGGGGGGGGGGGGGGGGGGGGGGGGGGGGGGGGGGGGGGGGGGGGGGGGGGGGGGGGGGGGGGGGGGGGGGGGGGGGGGGGGGGGGGGGGGGGGGGGGGGGGGGGGGGGGGGGGGGGGGGGGGGGGGGGATCGAGTAGTCATCAGCTTTGCTCTCCCAGACGTTCTTAACGTCATCAGTTGCATCAGCAGCAGGCCTGGCACCCAGCGGTGCTTCCAGGACGTAATTCTTCTGTGCAGCAATGAGGATAATCCTCAAGTTACGGACCCAGTCCGTGTAATTGCTACCATCATCTTTCAACTTTGCTTTCTCAAGGAACGCATTAAAATTCAATGGAACAACAGCACGAGCCATCTATCTACAACAAACATAGATAAGCAAAATACTATCAGGTACTATGTTCATGATAAATTTAAGTTCAATTAATCATATTACTTAAGAACTCCCACTTAGACAGACATCTCTCTAGTCATCTAAGTGATCACGTGATCCAAATCAACTAAACCATAACCGATCATCACGTGAGATGGAGTAGTTTTCAATGGTGAACATCACTATGTTGATCATATCTACTATATGATTCACGCTCGACCTTTCGGTCTCCGTGTTCCGATGCCATATCTGCATATGCTAGGCTCGTCAAGTTTAACCTGAGTATTCTGCGTGTGCAAAACTGGCTTGCACCCGTTGTAGATGGACGTAGAGCTTATCACACCCGATCATCACGTGGTGTCTGGGCACGACAAACTTTGGCAACGGTGCATACTCAGGGAGAACA
>JAAAWM010010051.1:0-33196 GCA_036873465.1 Thinopyrum obtusiflorum
GAGGGGGAAGAAACAGTAAATACAGAGCAAACAAGTGCAATACTATGCATGACATGACGAAACGCGGTGCTAGATGTGACCTAACGTGGTACTACACGATACCGACGAAGGGGGAAAACATCCGGGAAAGTTTTCCCGAAGTTAGGCATTTTCGGACAGACGAACCGGAGGGGGAAGGTTGCATGTTCGCTATGCTAGGGACGTGTGGCAAACAAACGGACTGCGTATTCGGATTCGTCTCGTCGTTCTGAGCAACTTTCATGTATAAAACTTTTTCATCCGAATTACGGGTTATTTACTATGAATTTCTAAAGTTTATGGAATTTTCAAGAATAATTTTATTTAATCTAATCCGAATTTGACCAAGTCAAATTGACTAGTCAAAAAGGGGGTGTGACCCACATGTCATTGGTACATAATTTAATTGATGGATAAACTAAAATGGAGGGGTTAAATTAACATAGGGGGCCACATGTCATAGACACACCACTAATAAACTAAATGAGATCTATCCTAAACAGATTGGGCCCACTGGCCATTGACACCATAGGCTAGCTAACACTAAAACTAAGCCCTGGCTAATTAAATCTTAGGACTAACTAAGAGGCCATCCCCACCTATAGCACACGGAAGTTCCATAGTACTAGTACATAGCCAGCTATGGCCATGGATGTGCATGCACGTACGCACAGATGCGCCAGCGGCCAGAGCCATCGGCGATGCACATGGGAGCAGCCGGCGGTAGCCTGGGCATAGTGAGAGCGGCAGGTAGCAGCTTTTAGCAGCAGCAAGAAGCAGCGGCGGCAGCGGTGCTAAAGGCAGCAGCGGCAGTAGGCGAGCAGCAACAGCAAGCAGAGCGAAGCAGCAACAGCAACGCTAGCAGGCGGGCGTGAGCGAGCCCAGGCGCGCGCGGGCGCGGGCGACTGCGGAGAGGCAGCTGCGCGGACGAGCAGGGGCGTGGCCCCGGGCAGCAGCGGCCCTGGTGGGCGCGGCTGGAGTGGCGCGCAGGGCGCGGCTTCGCCGGTCGCGGCCAGAGGCACGGGAGCGCGCAGACAGGAGCTAACCCCGGGCGCGGTCACTGGAGGTAGCGGACGGCGGTTTACGGCGACGGATCGAAGGGGATAAGCAGGGGAATAGGAGCAAACAGGACGAGGTGGAGCGCGTGCTCACTGTGGTGCGGTAGAGGAGGGCAGCAGGCTCGGGGAGGATCGACGGCGCCGGAGTTCGCCGGAGAAGAAGCCGCGGCCGAGGACGAAGAAGGGTCTGATTCCTTCGATGTAGATCGCCCCGGCTTCAACCAATGGTCGAGGAAGAAGAAGCGGTGGCCGGCGCACCTCCTAGATAAGTCTCCCGGGCACGGGGGCGCCGGTGGCCGCGGGATCGAGCGGCGCACGGCGGTGGCTGCGTTCGGGAGAGAGAGAGGGGAGTGAGGGGGAGGAGCGATCGAGTGGGGAAAAAGCTAGGGTTCGTCAAGGGGGTTTGCGGGGTCTTGTAGGTCGAGTAGAACGCCGGGAGGGGTCGGATGGCCGCCACGCAAGTGGCCACGGCCGGCGGATGGCCGCCACGGCCTTCTTGCCTCCCCTCTGTACAGTACAGAGGTAGGGGAGAGGCCGGTGGTGGGCTTGGGCTGCAATATTCATACGGGCCAAAGTGCACAGCAAGCACTTTCATAATTTTCTTTTTCTGTAAATTTTTTGTCTCAGTTTTCTATTTATTTTAGGCACTAAATGATATTATTTCTACAAGATACAGCACATATAATTTAACTACAGTATTTTGGGTGCTACACACAAGGTTCCATTTTATGTGGAAAAGTTTATACGTTTGTTTGTAAAAAAAATGCCATTTTATTTTCTGTTAGACCACTTAATAATTTCCTATGAATTTACTTGTGAGTCCAATGAAGTTGGTTTCAACCTGAAGATGATCAGGGGAATTTATAGAATTCTTCGAACATTTTTAGTTTTACCGTTCGAGAAATTTGAATTTTGACTTTAATTTGAAATTGAAAGTTGGACCGGATTCGAACCAACGCGAGTTTAACAACAGTAATCATGATGATGTGGCATCATTAGCAGGGAATTACTGTAGCTTAATTATCCGGGCGTCACACTAGCGCAGCACTGACTGTCGGTGTCAAAACCGGCGGATCTCGGGTAGGGGGTCCCGAACTGTGCGTCTAAGGTTGATGGTAACAGGAGACGGGGGACACGATGTTTACCCAGGTTCGGGCCCTCTTGATGGAGGTAATACCCTACTTTCTGCTTGATTGATCTTGATGAATATGAGGATTACAAGAGTTGATCTACCACGAGATCGTAATGGCTAAACCCTAGAAGTCTAGCCTGTATGATTATGATTGCCTCTACGGACTAAACCCTCCGGTTTATATAGACACCGGAGGGGCCTAGGGTTGTACAGAGTCGGTTTACAGAGGAAGGAATCTTCATATCCAAATGCCAAGCTTGCCTTCCACGCAAAGGAGAGCCCCATCCGGACACGGGAGGAAGTCTTCTATCTTGTATCTTTATGGCCCATCAGTCCGGCCCACGTCACATAGGCCGGACGCCCGAGGACCCCTTAATCCAGGACTCCCTCAGTAGCCCCTGAACCAGGCTTCAATGATGATGTGTCCGGCGCGCAGATTGTCTTCGGCATTGAAAGGCGGGTTCCTCCTCCGAATACTTCAAAATAGTCCTCGAACACAGAGAATGTGTCTGGCTCTACAAAACAAGCTCCGCAAAGAGTATAATATTTAACAAGTCCCATTTACTGACATTTTTTGTAGTGAGATGCCACGTCTCTGCGCGGTCATTATTTCGAACCGCTTTTTAGCCTCCCGCTCCACGTTTCGAGATGCGGTTTCTATTGGCACGTCTTGTCGAAGCAGATATCGTGTCCCCTTATCACGGGATTCTCATCAATACGGGCGTGGGTAATCCCACCGTGCCGTTGGCACGACCCTTGGGGAATAGGCGAGTTTTAAGGCGAGTGGGGAGGCGCTTGATATTCATTGCCTTTATAAAGGGATAAGGATTCATCCTTTCACCCACGCCTTCCTTCTCTCTGCCCATCCATTCTCGAGCTCCAGCGCCCAAGCTTCCATCCTTTCCGCCTCAAAGAAGCACTCCAGCCATGTCCGGATCTGGAGCGCAGGGCAAGTGGATGGCCTCCTTCGTCATGGAGAAGGACATTACAAAGCTCCGGGAGGCGGGGTACTTGGCCCGGGAAATCGCCCACCGGCTTCCGGCCAAGGGGCAGATCGTCCCCACCACGAAGCCCCGTGAGAGGGTGGTGTTCATTCCCCACTTCGTCCGCGGGTTGGGATTTCCCCTCCACCCGTTCGTCCGCGGACTCATGTTCTACTACGGGCTAGATTTCCATGATCTGGCTCCAAACTCCTTCCTCAACATCTCGGCATTCATTGTCGTGTGCGAGGCCTTCCTCCGCATCCCACCCCACTTCGGATTGTGGCTGAAGACCTTCAATGTGAAGCCGAAGGTGGTGGGTGGTCAACACGCATAGTGCGGAGGTGCTATGGTGAGCAAGATGTCCAACGTCACGTGGCCCAAAGGCACCTTCGTGGAGACCGTCAAAGGGAGGCAGCAGCAGTGGTTCTACGTCACAGAGCCCCGCGACACCACCTGGGCCGCGGCTCCCGAATTCAAGTCCGGGGCCCCAATGCAGCTCGCCTCCTGGCTAGAGAAGGTGGACTGGGCTTCATCGGACGAGCTGACAGCGCTGCAGACGCGCATCAAGAGCATGGTGGACAAGAACATCAAGCTTGTCAATGTGATCTAGGTGATGCTTTTTCGCCGGATCCTTCCTTGCCAAAGTCGGACTTGCAATTTGTGGGAGTTCGATCCGGCCAAGCACCAGACCTTGCAACAGTTCTTCGGCGCTACGCACGAAGGAATCTGGAAGGTGCTTTTCAAGGCCAATGAGACGTGGCCGGAGACGACCGAGGACCGTGGGTACAACCTGACCCATCCCGCCAGTCCGGTACGTTTTTCACATTCCAAGGTGTATCCTTCGCCTGTACATTCAAGGAAGATGTCTAAGCTTCCCTATCTGTCTTTTCAGGGCTGGACAACGAAGGCGGAGCGGATCCAGTGTCCGGCTCCGCTGCCCGAAAACCCAGCAATCCCACTTCTGACGAAGATGCTGGTTCCGGCGCCCTACCAGGCGCCGGAGAAGAAGGCCAAGGAGACCAGAAGTGGCCTCCACCGTAAAGGCACTTCGGACGTGACGTCCGAAGACGCCGAAACCCACTCCTCCCCCGCCATCGAGGACGAGGGGGAGGAGGAGGAAAGCAACTCTCCCCCCGAGGGGGGAAGGAAGAAAAGGGTGGCCTCCATGGATCTGGAGGCAGAGGCGCCCGAGAAGGGGAAGGTCTCCCTCGCGGAAAACTCCGCGTTGGACACCGATAGCAGCTCCGAGTGGCGCCCTAGGGAGAAGCCCCTGGCCGAATCGTAAGTACTCAAAGACACTTATACACACATATATCCAACTTCTTTACTTCGTGGTTTTAATATGTCGAATCATGCACTGCAGTCCGGCCCACGCCCGCCCCCAGCGATCCTTATCTTCGGGGAATTCGCTGGATCCAAATGTGATGGACAGCGGGTCGCTTCCGGCGGCCTCCTCTCCCAAGGCCATGGACGATGCCGAGGTGCTGTCCCGAAGGACCTTCCCGGGCCAGGGATAGGTACAGGAGGCCGTCAGGGTGGCGCCAGAGGGTGATACCCCGGCCACCGGACACATGGGGGAGCGAATCCCCCTGGAGACTGGCGATGGGGGCCATATCCAACTCGCCCCCCAGCCGAATACTATTCCGGAGGCCCATACGGCTCCGGAATCAGGTAAGCGGACTCCTTTGAAAGAAGGAGGTGCGCCTATCTCGCCGGTGACCTCTGTCCATCCAGAGGAACCGGATACTCTATTGGAAGCGCTGCAGAGTGCTTCCATTGTTGAGGAACACCGTATCCTTATGGGTACGGTGATTGAGAGGGTTCAGTCCACTAAGAGCGGACTGGCCGAAGCCTGTGCCAGCCTTCTAACAGGCTTTGAGGTGTGCGACGTAATTTATGCAGAAAAGAATATCATAGTATAGACAGTAGCCCCTGAGACACTGTCCGGTGCTCGAAAAGAGAAGCCGGACAGAGGATCAAATAATTTTCGCAGGAGACTAACCATACATGTCTATGTGAATAAGCAGGCGTCGATGCTGGCTGCGACCTCCCATTCTGCCGAAGTCTCCAAAATGAAGCAGAATCTGGAGCAGGCCGAGGAAGAGCTCGGCCATATGAAAAAACAACTCGAGGACCAGCAAGGTATGCAATGGCCTATTCAGATGTAGAAAGATATGAATTGTATGTGTTGATCATGCTATCATGATATTTCGTAGGAGCTGCGACCGAGGTGGAGACCCTCAAGAAGGCGCTAGCCGAGGCCCAGAAGAGGGCGGCGAAGGAACAAGCCGCCCGCGAAAAACACGAGGCAAGGGTCGGGGAGGTCCAGCAGGAGCTCCAAGACGCCGTGAAGAAATGCGAGTCCTTGGAGCGCAAGAATGCGGACCAAGAGTCTGAACTTTCTAAGGCCCGCCAAAGCGCACAAGAGGCCCGGGCTGAAGCCCAGGGCGCCCTCCAGGAAATCCAGGAGGCCAGGAAAATCGCGGTGGGTAAGGACTTTATTATGCAGAGCAAATATGTGAAGAGAAGGTACCTCTTACTGACCCGGATTTGGAGTTCTCCAGTAGCGTTTTCGGATCTGCCATGCAGTGTTGCTGATGCTGCGGAGTTCTTCTGAGCCGAAGAGGGGAGCTCAACGGAGAAGCTGTTCTGGTCGCAATACCTTGCGCCAGAGCACCCGGTGCCCTTTAGCGATCAGCTGAAACAGCTGACCGAACTGCATAGGGTGGCCGAATTAGCCATGAAGGATTTGATAATCCGTCGATGGACTGCCGAAGCCATACCCAGCAACTACTTCGGGCTCGTGAAGCGGCTGGTCGATGCCTGCCCTCGACTTGATGCCATCAAGCGGTCGGTCTGCATCGAAGGTGCGCGGATGGCCTTCGCCCGTGTCAAGGTGCAGTGGGTGAAGATGAACGCCATCAAGCTCACGACCGAGGGACCGCCCGCGGGCAAGGAGCACCGGACGCCCGAGCGGTATTTTGATGATGTCCTGGAGGGATCCCGCATTGTAGAGGGCCAGTGCGCAAAAGACATTATCTTTGAATGAATACATTCATGTTATCCCGTCCTGTATTATGAAACAAGGCCGATATGTAATATAATGCTCGTTGTTTATTTAAAATTTTGCCTCCTATGCGGCCGTTTTAATAAATCTGAGAGTTGGCCAGTCGTCAGCTTCAGCCCCCACGTAGGTAGTACGGGGGTGTTCGGGTTGAAACCTAAATACTCTTGATCCAAGAGTTTGGTCCTTGAAGGAGGTGTTTAGCGCAGCAAACCAGGCAATCGGACTATGTGGCTTTATCACCCTCACTTAGCCATAGGAGTTTGACAATAGAAATGTAAGCGTGGCCCCTAGTTAGTATTTGTTAATCCGAACTAGGGTGCTGTAGACACCTGATCGGGTGGAGGCCGATCCTTCGCATAATGCGGGGGAAAATCGCAAGAGATTTTAACCTCCAAATAGCTGACCAGCTCTCGCCGCATTATGACAGTCAGTTTTCGGCTTTCTCTACTGAGGTGTTCATTCGGATAAACCAGGTACACAATCGCAGTAGTTCTCCCTTTACTACCCTAGCCGATAGGAAGGAACGTAAGGTAGTAAGCACAGCAGCCGGGTAACCCAACTATTGACCAAAGACATGATTCGGATCCGATGCATATAACGCTAAATTCGGGGTTCCGAACTGTACTATAAAAAGTATTCGGACTTGTTGCCGTAGTATGGAGCGCAATGAAGCCCCTGGCGAATTAAGGCGTACCAAAGTGTACGGGTGCAATCGATAAGAATAGCGAAGTAAAATGAAGTAGTAAGCCATTGCCACATAAGTTGGGTCGCAAACTATTTCCATTATAATTTGATTAATACGTCAAAGCATATTTGTACAAATAGTGCGATAAGCAATAGGGCTATTTAACATGCCGAGACCAAGGGGGAGCTTCATGCGGGTCCTGAAAACAGGTAGAGTGATCGTCAAGAAGACCACCTAGAGGTTCCCCCATACGTCGATGCTACTTGCCGCCTTGGTATATCCATCCTTCGAAAGGATCGATGATCAGGCCGTCGTGAGGGACCTGTGGAAAAGAAACCTGAAAAGGATAGAAAGAAAAGGGAAAATATGTGTCCCCAGGGAAGGTCGAGCCGTATTATGGACCACAATCGAGTTACGCCTCCGTCTTTGCCCATGGTATTTTGAGTGCGTAGTTATGTACGCGCGGTACGTATGCCGCCATTTGGTCGGGACTGAGACGGAGGCCGAATTGCTAGTCGAACTCCTGACGAGCTGGACTGTCCTGCTGCAGAGTAGTCCGGACTCGTTTGACTGTGTCCGGGAGCTTGGCGGCCGAATTAAAATTCTGCTTGATAAGGCCGCTCTGTACTTCCGCTGCCAGGGCCGCGGTGTGCTCCTCGGTACGGAGGGAGCATTCCGTGTTTCCATTGATCGTTATGACACCGCGTGGTCCGGGCATCTTGAGTTTGAGATAAGCATAGTGTGGCACCACATTGAATCGAGCAAATGCAGTTCGTCCAAGCAGTGCGTGATAGCCACTGCGGAAGGGGACTATATCGAAGATCAAGTCCTCGCTTCGGAAGTTGTCCGGGGATCCGAAGATGACTTCCAATGTGATTGAGCCCGTGCGGCGGGCCTCTACACCTGGTATAACTCCTTTAAAGGTAGTTTTTGTGGGTTTGATCCTTGATGGATCGATGCCCATCTTGCGGACTGTATCCTGATAGAGCAGGTTGAGGCTGTTGCTACCGTCCATGAGGACTCTCGTGAGGTGGAATCCATTAATGATTGGGTCGAGGACCAGTGCGGCTGAACCACCATGACGGATACTGGTCGGATGGTCCCTGCGACCGAAGGTGATCGGGTAGGACGACCATGGGTTGAATTTTGGGGTGACTGGCTCTATCGCGTAGACATCCTGTAACATCCCAAATTTTCAATTTGGAATGTTTTACAATTATTAGCTAAGCATCTATGCATTTTGTTTGAATTGAGTGGCATTTGAAATTTCAGAGGCATTTGAGTTTTATTTGAATTTGAATTTGAATTGGCAATTGAAATTTATTTCAAAAATACCTGACAAATACTTGTGCAAAAGTATGAGAGGAGCAAACATGACACTCCAAAAAAACTGTCAGAAGAAAATATTGCCAAAAGGTTTGAATTCAAATTTGAATTTTATTTGGAATTTGCAGAAAATGTTTTTGTTTTGTTTCTGTTTTGCCTCTGGAAAAAAGGGGGGGGGGGGGGGGGGGGGGGGGGGGGGGGGGGGGGGGGGGGGGGGGGGGGGGGGGGGGGGGGGGGGGGGGGGGGGGGGGGGGGGGGGGGGGGGGGGGGGGGGGGGGGGGGGGGGGGGGGGGGGGGGGGGGGGGGGGGGGGGGGGGGGGGGGGGGGGGGGGGGGGGGGGGGGGGGGGGGGGGGGGGGGGGGGGGGGGGGGGGGGGGGGGGGGGGGGGGGGGGGGGGGGGGGGGGGGGGGGGGGGGGGGGGGGGGGGGGGGGGGGGGGGGGGGGGGGGGGGGGGGGGGGGGGGGGGGGGGGGGGGGGGGGGGGGGGGGGGGGGGGGGGGGGGGGGGGGGGGGGGGGGGGGGGGGGGGGGGGGGGGGGGGGGGGGGGGGGGGGGGGGGGGGGGGGGGGGGGGGGGGGGGGGGGGGGGGGGGGGGGGGGGGGGGGGGGGGGGGGGGGGGGGGGGGGGGGGGGGGGGGGGGGGGGGGGGGGGGGGGGGGGGGGGGGGGGGGGGGGGGGGGGGGGGGGGGGGGGGGGGGGGGGGGGGGGGGGGGGGGGGGGGGGGGGGGGGGGGGGGGGGGGGGGGGGGGGGGGGGGGGGGGGGGGGGGGGGGGGGGGGGGGGGGGGGGGGGGGGGGGGGGGGGGGGGGGGGGGGGGGGGGGGGGGGGGGGGGGGGGGGGGGGGGGGGGGGGGGGGGGGGGGGGGGGGGGGGGGGGGGGGGGGGGGGGGGGGGGGGGGGGGGGGGGGGGGGGGGGGGGGGGGGGGGGGGGGGGGGGGGGGGGGGGGGGGGGGGGGGGGGGGGGGGGGGGGGGGGGGGGGGGGGGGGGGGGGGGGGGGGGGGGGGGGGGGGGGGGGGGGGGGGGGGGGGGGGGGGGGGGGGGGGGGGGGGGGGGGGGGGGGGGGGGGGGGGGGGGGGGGGGGGGGGGGGGGGGGGGGGGGGGGGGGGGGGGGGGGGGGGGGGGGGGGGGGGGGGGGGGGGGGGGGGGGGGGGGGGGGGGGGGGGTATAACTTTTAGGTTATTTAATATTTTTAGTTGATTCTTTTTGCTCTAGTTTGAAAATTTCCTATAGTTTCTGTAGAAAATAGTTTCGGCCATGTTTAAGTTTTTAAATTTGTTTTATATTAGTTTTAGTCATATTAGTATTTCTGCTATAAATTGAGCTAGGATTATTCCTTTTTAGTGATTCTTTTTGTCACTGCTTTGTTTTGACCTTGCCTAGCAGTAAGAATTTATTTGGGTATTTATAGTCTTTATTAAAAATAGTTTTTACACGAAAACAAGCTTTTCTATTTTTTTAGCTTGCTGCTGTTTCCTGCTGTTCTAGTTATTTTAAAATTTTATTTTTCCTCTGTTATAATTTATTTTAGATTAGTTTCTGTAGTTACAGAGGGTGAACTTTTATTTACAGAAAAATAAAATGTTTATTTATTTTCTTCTCTTGCTAGTTGTTGGCTTGGAGTTCAATTGGTTTTCTTGGGTTTTGGTTTGATTGCTTAGGTGTGATTTACGTTAACTTGCTGCTATGTTAATATAGTTGTATGCTTATGTATTCATTGTTTACTTCGATAGAATTCCCGGAGTGCGAGGCCTGCTATTACGAGTCGCTAGCTTTCGAAGACCGTCAGCCAGGCAAGTCATTTGATCATGTTTTACAATTCCTATGATTTATTGCATTAGTAGTATTTCCTCCCCACCATGCATGCAGTAGGAGAAAAATTGAAAGTCTTGAGTAGTATCATGTGGTAGGTTCACCCAAAATCCCTATGTTACCATTGCCCGGGACGATGTAGTTTATTTTGCTATGCTCGTAGATGGGGTTGGTTGAGTGATTCATATGGGAGATGTGAGAGTCAAGATGATGACAACCCCATGACTTCAAGCTCAAGATGGACTTCAAATTCACTACTGGGTGGAGGACGGTTGACGGGCACCCTGGAGCAACCAGCGGATGGCCGGGATGCATGGAGAAGCGCCATGACATCTTGCGGAAAGCTTCACCCAGCCACGAAGAGACGGATGGATACACCTTGACCGGAAGCTTACCTGTGCAGACGGAAGCCATTACAGGCTCTGGCTTGGTTGACCCTAGGCGTGACTCTGGCCGGACGGTGCTACGAGATGTAGAAGAACGGTAGGATTGAATGGGCACCGGCAGTGGCCCAGAGGAACTCTACAGAAGACCCTGTTTCGTTCGTCCCGTCTTCAAACACCAGGCAGTGCGAGGACATAAAGGAGGGAACGATTCTTGCGGGTAAAGTACACAAGACTCTGCAGAGTAACAACCTAATCGATTAGCCGTGTCCCCGGTTACGGACAAATGAGCCTCTGGAATTGGAGTATTTCGGAAATCTCAACACTGAACATAATTAGTTAATTGAGGGGTTATTTTAATAATTGGGAATGAGACATTGGTTGGCGGAACCATCTCATTAACAACCAACATTTTGTAGTAATTGCAAGCAAGTCCTTTGTTGTAGGGAAAAATTGGCTTTTTCGCAAAAACATAAAACTTAGAGCCCCACAGCCAAATTGCATATAGTGTTAGAATTATTATTATTGTTCTCTCTATGACTTGCCGGCATATTCAAAATGCTGACCTACATGGCTGCAACGTCTCATGTTGCAGAAGAGTTTTCCGACCAGGAGTGAGGCTACGATCTACGCTTGGTGATTGCCCTATGGAGTCGGATGGACTCGCTTATCGTCTATGCTTCCGCAGCTTAATTTAGTTTATTTCTCATGAGTTGGCCTACGGCCGAATTTATTATGATGTAATAAAGACTCGATATGAGAACCGTGTAATAAATTCAGGTGTGATTGAACTTTGAATCTTTTCATCAATGTACTATGTGTGCCAGCATGATCTTGGGATGGTACAGCTACACAGAGACTTGACCGATTTCGGGTCGGGTCGCTACAGAGATGGTATCAACGTCAATGATCATCCAGAAACTGTGGTTGGTAAGTTTTTATTAAATTCACGTCCAGTATTGGTACTGTTTGATTTTGGTGCAACGCATTTATTCATGTCAAGCGTAGTTGTGGAAAAGTACGGGTTGCCCACTAGAACCCTTAGAACCCCTCTTCAGGTCACTTCCCCAGGAGGAGAGATGACGGCAGGCTTAGGCTGTCATTCAACCCTCAGCATCGGAAACCATGATTTTCCCGCAGACCTCATAGTATTGGAATCCCAGAGTTTGGATGTAATCATAGGCATGGATTGGTTGACGAAGTTTGAAGGAAACATCGACTATGCCCGCAAGACGATTTTGCTCACCACCCCGGAGCAGAAGAGGATCAAGTATGTATCCAGACGCACCCCGACGAAGCATCAGGTGAATTCCCTCACAGGAGTTGTTCAGGAGGAAGTGCCCGTAGTGCAAGATTTTCCCGATGTATTTCCAGAGGAATTACCAGGAATGCCACCGGACAGAGACATTGAATTTCTGATTGAGTTATTGCCCGGCACAACCCCAATATCCAAGCGACCTTATCGGATGCCCCCGAATGATTTGGAAGAGATCAAGAAGCAAATTAAGGAGCTATTGGAGAAGGGATATATTCGGCCAAGCTCGTCACCTTGGGGAGCCCCAGTTCTTTTCGTAGAGAAGAAGGATGGAACCCTGAGAATGGTTGTGGATTATCGTTCATTGAACGACATGACCATCAAGAACAAGTACCCTCTGCCGATGATTAACGATTTATTTGATCAGCTAGTTGGAGCCAAGGTATTCTCCAAGATCGATCTTCGATCAGGGTATCATCAGTTGAAGATTCGTGAACAGGATATACCCAAAATAGCTTTCACCACCAGGTATGGTTTATACGAGTATACTGTCATGTCATTCGGATTGACTAATGCCCCTGCGTATTTTATGAGCATGATGAACAAGGTATTTATGGAATATATGGACAAGTTTATCGTGGTGTTCATCGATGACATATTGATTTTCTCCAAGAGCGAGGAAGAGCATAAGGAACATTTGCGTCTAGTTCTGGAGAAACTCCGAGAACATCAGTTGTATGCCAAGTTTAGCAAATGTGAGTTCTGGTTGAAGGAAGTCGGATTCCTCAGACATGTTATTTTAGGAGAAGGAATAGCAGTCGATCCTACCAAGGTTGAATCGGTCACCAACTGGCAGTCCCCCACCTCAGTCAAGGAGATCCGCAGTTTTCTCGGACTCGCAGGATATTATCGGAGATTTATTGAGAATTTCTCCAAGATTGCTAAACCCATGACCGAGCTGTTGAAGAAGGAAACTAAGTACGTTTGGGCCAAGGATTGTGAAGCCAGTTTTCAGGAGCTGAAGAAACGGTTGGTTACAGCCCCAGTGCTCATTTTGCCAGACATACACAAGGATTACAAGGTATATTGTGATGCTTCTCGTCAAGGACTCGGAGGAGTGCTCATGCAGGAAGGAAAATTTGTAGCTTATACCTCCAGACAGCTACGACCTCACGAGATGAATTATTCCACACACGATTTGGAGTTAGCAGCCGTAGTGCACGCCCTCAAGACCTGGAGACATTTCCTTGTCGGAAATAGTTGTGATGTTTACACGGATCATAAGAGCTTGATGTATATTTTCACGTAGAAGGAGTTGAACCTCAGGCAAAGGAGATGGCTAGAGTTGATCAAGGACTATGACATGAGATTGCATTATCACCCAGGGAAGGCAAATGTTGTAGCGGATGCCTTGAGCCGTAAGAGTTATGTGAATACCCTTACAGCGGGAGGATTACCTCAGGAATTAGTCGACGATCTCAGAGAGCTCCGACTGGAGATAGTACCAAGAGGATTTGTCGCCACCCTGGATATTCAGTCCACTCTGACCGGAAAAATTCATGAAGCCCAGAAAACGGACAAGGAAATTGCAGAGATAAAGGAAAAGATGAGTAACGGAAAGGCTAAAGGTTTTCGTGAGGATGATCACGGAACATTATGGTTCGAGGATCGCATCTATGTGCCCAATGACCCAGAGGTCAGGAAGTTAATTCTTCAGGAGGCCCATGATTCACCGTACTCGATTCACCCAGGAAACACCAAGATGTATTTGGATTTGAAGGAAAGTTTCTGGTGGACAGGTATGAAGAAGGATATTGCCGAGTACGTAGCAGTATGCAATGTTTGTCAGCGAGTAAAGGTGGAACATCAGAAGCCGGCAGGGTTACTTCAACCTTTGCCGATACCCGAGTGGAAATGGGAAAAACTTGGAATGGATTTTATCACAGGATTACCGAGGACCCGTTCAGGTTATGATTCTATCTGGGTAGTAGTTGATCGCTTGACCAAGGTAGCTCATTTCATTCCTGTGAAGACCACATATACCAGCGCTAAGTTAGCCAAGATATACATGACCAGGATCGTATGTCTGCATGGAGTTCCGAGGAGTATCATGTCAGATAGAGGAACACAATTTACCTCAAAGTTTTGGAATCAGTTGCATGAAACTTTGGGTACGAGGCTGGAGTTCAGTACAGCTTTTCATCCGCAGACAGATGGACAGATCGAGAGAGTCAATCAGATTCTGGAGGACATGTTGAGAGCCTGTGCGCTAGACTATGGGTCTAGCTGGGATGACAATCTGCCATACGCAGAGTTCTCGTACAACAACAGCTATCAGACCAGTCTGAAGATGGCCCCTTTCGAAGCTCTATACGGAAGGAGGTGTAGAACACCATTACTGTGGGATGGTGTTGGGGACCAAAAACTTTTTGGTCCCGATCTTATCAGAGACTCCGAAGAGAAGGTCAAGCTGATTCGAGATAGACTCAAGGTAGCTCAGCTGAGGCAGAAGAGTTATGCCGACAGTAAACGCAAGGAAGTAACGTACGAAGCGGGAGACCGAGCATATCTCCGTGTGTCCCCACTTCGAGGAATCAAGAGGTTTGGTGTTAAAGGAAAATTAGCACCCAGGTTCATTGGCCCATACAAAATCCTCGAACGCAGAGGAGAAGTTGCATACAAGATGGAATTGCCGGAAGGATTGTCAGGAGTTCACGATGTCTTTCATGTTTCCCAGCTGAAGAAATGCCATGCTGAGATGGCCAATATTCCTTTGAGAGACACAGTGCCCCTAGAGGCCATACAGCTTGACAGTGATCTGACTTATGAGGAGAAACCCGTCAGAATTCTCGAGACTGCGAACAGAGTTACCCGCAGCAAGATCATCAAGTTCTGCAAGGTTCTGTGGAGCAACCACTCCGAGGAGGAAGCCACCTGGGAGCGAGAAGAAGATCTCCATCGAGACCACCCGCACCTATTTGCTAGCCAACCCGAATCTCGAGGGCGAGATTCTTAAGGTGGGTAGGTTTGTAACATCCCAAATTTTCAATTTGGAATGTTTTACAATTATTAGCTAAGCATCTATGCATTTTGTTTGAATTGAGTGGCATTTGAAATTTCAGAGGCATTTGAGTTTTATTTGAATTTGAATTTGAATTGGCAATTGAAATTTATTTCAAAAATACCTGACAAATACTTGTGCAAAAGTATGAGAGGAGCAAACATGACACTCCAAAAAAAATGTCAGAAGAAAATATTGCCAAAAGGTTTGAATTCAAATTTGAATTTTATTTGGAATTTGCAGAAAATGTTTTTGTTTTGTTTCTGTTTTGCCTCTGGAAAAAATGTTCACGTTGTAGGATTTATTTTTCTGATTTTATTGATATATATATATGTCCTATATAAAGATATTATAAATTTCTCTATATTGTATTTTTCCTCTCTGCTTTAATTCAAAAAAAAAAGCCCCAGCGAGCGGCCAGGCTAACAGACCCAGCAACGCCACAGCCCAGCTCCGCGCCACACGCCCGAAGCCGCTCCCGCTTCGGTCGCCCGACCGAACCCTCCTCTTCCTCTCTCGTCGACACCCCGACCCCACCTCATCTCCAACCTCCCGATCCTCCCACGCCAGGATCTCGCTCGCGCCCGACGCTCTCGACGTCCGCGCTCTCCCAAAACCCTACCCCGAGCCTTCCCCTCACGCAAGAAACCTGCCCTATATAAACCCCTCGGCCTCCTCTTCCGAACCCCCCAAAAACCCTACCCCAACTCCCACCACAGCTCACGCCCTCCTCCTTTGGATCTCGCCGCAGCCGCCTCAGTTCATCGCCGCCTCCACCGCCGGTGAGCAGCAGCACGACTCCCTCTTCCACCTATGAGCTTCCCCCGATGTTGCGCATCGTTTTGACATGGTTTCGATCTCCTTCTCCCACCACAGGATCGACCCCGAGCTCGTTCGCCCCTCGCCGGAGTTGCAGCTCATCGGGGCGTTGTCTCCGTCGTCCCGATCGCCTCCGTCGTCCCTGAGCTCCACTGACTCCATCCCCGACCTCCCCTCGAGCTGCCGCACCCGCCCGACGACTCCGCCGCCGCCCCGGACCCCCGGAGCACCCCCACCACCAACGCCCGAGCCCACCTCGCCATTGTCGCCACTGTAAGCCACCGGACCCCCCTCCACCGTTTGATCTGCAATCTACGGCGTAGATTAGAAGTAGTGAAGGGTTAGGTTTTTTTTAGATTAGATCGGTTTTAGTTTCAGTTTTATTCCAGTTTAGTTCCTGGTTTAGTTAGACCGGCCCGATCGGTTTATTTCTGTTAGCCCGTGGATGTAGTGGTCTATTAAACGCTTAGGCGCTGTTTAGTTTTAGAACGCTCACTGTTTCGGCCCGTTAGCGCGTTAGTTTTTTTAGTTTTATTTCAGTTTCTGTTTTTAGCAGAATAGTTCTGCTTTTGTAAAATCTATAACTTTTAGGTTATTTAATATTTTTAGTTGATTCTTTTTGCTCTAGTTTGAAAATTTCCTATAGTTTCTGTAGAAAATAGTTTCGGCCATGTTTAAGTTTTAAATTTGTTTTATATTAGTTTTAGTCAGATTAGTATTTCTGCTATAAATTGAGCTAGGATTATTCCTTTTTAGTGATTCTTTTTGTCACTGCTTTGTTTTGACCTTGCCTAGCAGTAGGAATTTATTTGGGTATTTATAGTCTTTATTAAAAATAGTTTTTACACGAAAACAAGCTTTTCTATTTTTTTTAGCTTGCTGCTGTTTCCTGCTATTCTAGTTATTTTAAAATTTTATTTTTCCTCTGTTATAATTTATTTTAGATTAGTCTCTATAGTTACAGAGGGTGAACTTTTATTTACAGAAAAATAAAATGTTTATTTATTTTCTTCTCTTGCTAGTTGTTGGCTTGGAGTTCAATTGGTTTTCTTTGGTTTTGGTTTGATTGCTTAGGTGTGATTTACATTAGCTTGCTGCTATGTTAATACAGTTGTATTCTTATGTATTCATTGTTTGCTTCGATAGAATTCCCGAAGAGCGAGGCCTGCTATTACGAGTCGCTAGCTTTCGAAGACCGTCAGCCAGGCAAGTCATTTGATCATGTTTTACAATTCCTATGATTTATTGCATTAGTAGTATTTCCTCCCCACCATGCATGCAGTAGGAGAAAATTGAATAAGTCTTGAGTAGTATCATGTGGTAGGTTCACCCAAAATCCCTATGTTACCATTGCCCGGGACGATGTAGTTTATTTTGCTATGCTCGTAGACAGGGTTGGTTGAGTGATTCATATGGGAGATGTGAGAGTCAAGATGATGACAACCCCATGACTTCAAGCTCAAGATGGACTTCAAATTCACTACTGGGTGGAGGACGGTTGACAGGCACCCTGGAGCAACCAGCGGATGGCCGGGATGCATGGAGAAGCGCCATGACATCTTGCGGAAAGCTTCACCCAGCCACGAAGAGACGGATGGATACACCTTGACCGGAAGCTTACCTGTGCAGCCGCAAGCCATTATGGACTCTGGCTTGGTCGACCCTAGGCGTGACTCTGGCTGGACGGTGCTACGAGATGTAGAAGAACGGTAGGATTGGATGGGTACCGGCAGTGGCCCAGAGGAACTCTACGGAAGACCCTATTTCGTTCGTCCCGTCTTCAAACACCAGGCAGTGCGAGGACATAAATGAGGGAATGATTCTTGCGGGTAAAGTGCACAAGACTCTGCAGAGTAACAACCTAATCGATTAGCCGTGTCCCCGGTTACGGACAAATGAGCCTCTGGAATTGGAGTATTTCGGAAATCTCAACACTGAACATAATTAATTAATTGAGGGGTTATTTTAATAATTGGGAATGAGACATTGGTTGGCGGAACCATCTCATTAACAACCAACATTTTGTAGTAATTGCAAGCAAGTCCTTTGTTGTAGGGAAAAATTGGCTTTTTCGCAAAAACATAAAACTTAGAGCCCCACAGCCAAATTGCATATAGTGTTAGAATTATTATTGTTGTTCTCTCTATGACTTGCCGGCATATTCAAAATGCTGACCTACACGGCTGCAACGTCTCATGTTGCAGAGGAGTTTTTCGACCAGGAGTGAGGCTACGATCTACGCTTGGTGATTGCCCTATGGAGTCGGATGGACTCGCTTATCGTCTATGCTTCCACAGCTTAATTTAGTTTATTTCTCATGAGTTGGCCTACGGCCGAATTTATTATGATGTAATAAAGACTTGATATGAGAATCGTGTAATAAATTCAGGTGTGATTGAACTTTGAATCTTTTCATCAATGTACTGTGTGTGCCAGCATGATCTTGGGATGGTACAGCTACACAGAGACTTGACTGATTTCGGGTCGGGTCGCTACACGTCCCTGAGCGCACGTTTGCGCTCCCTCTTGGGAATATGGGTAACGTATACCATGTTCATTGTTTTAACCTGGGGGGAAACTTCTTTTGTCCCCCTGTGTTCGGTGGACGGGGCTCCTCGTCGTCGTCCTCGCATTGCGACCCCTTCTCCTTGTTCTCGGTATTTAACTTGCCGGCCTGTTTAAATACCCAACAGCTTCTGTTGGTATGATTGGCTGGTTTATCTGGAGTGCCGTGGATCTGACATGGACGATCGAGTATGAGGTCCAAGCTAGATGAGCCCGAATTGTTTCTTTTAAATGGCTTCTTCCGCTGGCCGAACTTGGAGCCACTAAATCCGGCATTGACCGCCTTGTCAACGGTATTGTCACCGTTGCTTCGACGCTTGTGCCTGTTGCGTCAGGGCTTGCCGTTGCTATTTATGGCTTCAGAGGTGCCAGGTTTGCATGCAGTGTTATTGCTACGGGCTAGCCAACTATCTTCGCCCGCACAAAAGCGGGTCATAAGTGTCGTGAGGGCTGCCATGTACTTCGGCTTTTCTTGGCCGAGGTGTCGGGCGAGCCATTCGTCGTGGATGCTATGCTTAAAGGCCGCTAAGGCTTCGACATCCGGATAGTCGACAATCTAGTTCTTTTTGGTTAGGAACCTGGTCCAGAATTTCCTGGCTGACTCTCCGGGCTGTTGAACTATGTGACTTAAGTCATCGGCATCCGGAGGTCGGACGTATGTACCTTGGAAGTTGTCGCGGAAGGTGTCTTCCAAGTCCTCCCAGCTGCCAATAGAGTTTTCTGGCAGGCTGTTTAACCAGTGCCGAGCTGGTCCCTTGAGTTTTAGCGGGAGGTATTTGATGGCATGGAGATCATCACCGCGGGCCATATGAATATGGAGAAGAAAGTCCTCGATCCATACCGCGGGATCTGTTGTTCCATCGTATGATTCGATATTCATGAGTTTAAACCCTTCTGGGAATTCGTGCTCCATTACTTCATTAGTGAAGTAGAGGGGGGGTGCGACACCTCTATATCGGGCCAAGTCGCGACGTAGCTCGGATGGAGTCCGTCTGCGATTTTCGGCCCGGACGTGGTTATACTTATCACGTCCGGCTAGATATCCGTCGTCGCGCGTCGGGGAACGCCCCCGCGATCCGTAGATCGATCTGGTCTGACCTGCCCTGTTTTCCAGGTCCTGCCGCAGGTCATATGTATATCCCCAAGCTGTTGTGTCTCTACCTTTACGGCGAGGTGGTATGGGCTGGTGTTCGGCTTGAGTTGTCATTTTGTCCCGGCCACGTGGTGGTCGGTCAACCGCGTTATGTGATACGTCTCCAACGTATCTATAATTTTTGATTGTTCCATGCTATTATATATTCTGTTTTGGATGTTTAATGGGCTTATTTATACACTTCTATATTATTTTTGGGACTAACCTATTAACCGGAGGCCCAGCCCGAATTGCTGTTTTTTTGCCTATTTCAGTGTTTCGCAGAAAAAGAATATCAAACGGAGTCCAAACAGAATGAAACCTTCGGGAACGTGATTTTTGGAACAAACGTGATCCAGAGGACTTGGAGTGGACGTCAAGCAACCGACGAGGAGGCCACGAGGCAGGGGGCGCGCCTACCCCCCTGGGCGCGCCCTCCACCCTCGTGGGCCCCTCGTGGCTCCACCGACCTACTTCTTCCTCCTATATATACCTACGTACGCCCAAACCATCGAAGAGCACCACGAAAACCTAATTCCACCGCCGCAACCTTCTGTACCCGTCAGATCCCATCTTGGGGCCTTTTTCGGCGTCCTGCCGGAGGGGGCATCGATCACGGAGGGCTTCTACATCAACACCGGGGGGGGGGGGGGGGGGGGGGGGGGGGGGGGGGGGGGGGGGGGGGGGGGGGGGGGGGGGGGGGGGGGGGGGGGGGGGGGGGGGGGGGGGGGGGGGGGGGGGGGGGGGGGGGGGGGGGGGGGGGGGGGGGGGGGGGGGGGGGGGGGGGGGGGGGGGGGGGGGGGGGGGGGGGGGGGGGGGGGGGGGGGGGGGGGGGGGGGGGGGGGGGGGGGGGGGGGGGGGGGGGGGGGGGGGGGGGGGGGGGGGGGGGGGGGGGGGGGGGGGGGGGGGGGGGGGGGGGGGGGGGGGGGGGGGGGGGGGGGGGGGGGGGGGGGGGGGGGGGGGGGGGGGGGGGGGGGGGGGGGGGGGGGGGGGGGGGGGGGGGGGGGGGGGGGGGGGGGGGGGGGGGGGGGGGGGGGGGGGGGGGGGGGGGGGGGGGGGGGGGGGGGGGGGGGGGGGGGGGGGGGGGGGGGGGGGGGGGGGGGGGGGGGGGGGGGGGGGGGGGGGGGGGGGGGGGGGGGGGGGGGGGGGGGGGGGGGGGGGGGGGGGGGGGGGGGGGGGGGGGGGGGGGGGGGGGGGGGGGGGGGGGGGGGGGGGGGGGGGGGGGGGGGGGGGGGGGGGGGGGGGGGGGGGGGGGGGGGGGGGGGGGGGGGGGGGGGGGGGGGGGGGGGGGGGGGGGGGGGGGGGGGGGGGGGGGGGGGGGGGGGGGGGGGGGGGGGGGGGGGGGGGGGGGGGGGGGGGGGGGGGGGGGGGGGGGGGGGGGGGGGGGGGGGGGGGGGGGGGGGGGGGGGGGGGGGGGGGGGGGGGGGGGGGGGGGGGGGGGGGGGGGGGGGGGGGGGGGGGGGGGGGGGGGGGGGGGGGGGGGGGGGGGGGGGGGGGGGGGGGGGGGGGGGGGGGGGGGGGGGGGGGGGGGGGGGGGGGGGGGGGGGGGGGGGGGGGGGGGGGGGGGGGGGGGGGGGGGGGGGGGGGGGGGGGGGGGGGGGGGGGGGGGGGGGGGGGGGGGGGGGGGGGGGGGGGGGGGGGGGGGGGGGGGGGGGGGGGGGGGGGGGGGGGGGGGGGGGGGGGGGGGGGGGGGGGGGGGGGGGGGGGGGGGGGGGGGGGGGGGGGGGGGGGGGGGGGGGGGGGGGGGGGGGGGGGGGGGGGGGGGGGGGGGGGGGGGGGGGGGGGGGGGGGGGGGGGGGGGGGGGGGGGGGGGGGGGGGGGGGGGGGGGGGGGGGGGGGGGGGGGGGGGGGGGGGGGGGGGGGGGGGGGGGGGGGGGGGGGGGGGGGGGGGGGGGGGGGGGGGGGGGGGGGGGGGGGGGGGGGGGGGGGGGGGGGGGGGGGGGGGGGGGGGGGGGGGGGGGGGGGGGGGGGGGGGGGGGGGGGGGGGGGGGGGGGGGGGGGGGGGGGGGGGGGGGGGGGGGGGGGGGGGGGGGGGGGGGGGGGGGGGGGGGGGGGGGGGGGGGGGGGGGGGGGGGGGGGGGGGGGGGGGGGGGGGGGGGGGGGGGGGGGGGGGGGGGGGGGGGGGGGGGGGGGGGGGGGGGGGGGGGGGGGGGGGGGGGGGGGGGGGGGGGGGGGGGGGGGGGGGGGGGGGGGGGGGGGGGGGGGGGGGGGGGGGGGGGGGGGGGGGGGGGGGGGGGGGGGGGGGGGGGGGGGGGGGGGGGGGGGGGGGGGGGGGGGGGGGGGGGGGGGGGGGGGGGGGGGGGGGGGGGGGGGGGGGGGGGGGGGGGGGGGGGGGGGGGGGGGGGGGGGGGGGGGGGGGGGGGGGGGGGGGGGGGGGGGGGGGGGGGGGGGGGGGGGGGGGGGGGGGGGGGGGGGGGGGGGGGGGGGGGGGGGGGGGGGGGGGGGGGGGGGGGGGGGGGGGGGGGGGGGGGGGGGGGGGGGGGGGGGGGGGGGGGGGGGGGGGGGGGGGGGGGGGGGGGGGGGGGGGGGGGGGGGGGGGGGGGGGGGGGGGGGGGGGGGGGGGGGGGGGGGGGGGGGGGGGGGGGGGGGGGGGGGGGGGGGGGGGGGGGGGGGGGGGGGGGGGGGGGGGGGGGGGGGGGGGGGGGGGGGGGGGGGGGGGGGGGGGGGGGGGGGGGGGGGGGGGGGGGGGGGGGGGGGGGGGGGGGGGGGGGGGGGGGGGGGGGGGGGGGGGGGGGGGGGGGGGGGGGGGGGGGGGGGGGGGGGGGGGGGGGGGGGGGGGGGGGGGGGGGGGGGGGGGGGGGGGGGGGGGGGGGGGGGGGGGGGGGGGGGGGGGGGGGGGGGGGGGGGGGGGGGGGGGGGGGGGGGGGGGGGGGGGGGGGGGGGGGGGGGGGGGGGGGGGGGGGGGGGGGGGGGGGGGGGGGGGGGGGGGGGGGGGGGGGGGGGGGGGGGGGGGGGGGGGGGGGGGGGGGGGGGGGGGGGGGGGGGGGGGGGGGGGGGGGGGGGGGGGGGGGGGGGGGGGGGGGGGGGGGGGGGGGGGGGGGGGGGGGGGGGGGGGGGGGGGGGGGGGGGGGGGGGGGGGGGGGGGGGGGGGGGGGGGGGGGGGGGGGGGGGGGGGGGGGGGGGGGGGGGGGGGGGGGGGGGGGGGGGGGGGGGGGGGGGGGGGGGGGGGGGGGGGGGGGGGGGGGGGGGGGGGGGGGGGGGGGGGGGGGGGGGGGGGGGGGGGGGGGGGGGGGGGGGGGGGGGGGGGGGGGGGGGGGGGGGGGGGGGGGGGGGGGGGGGGGGGGGGGGGGGGGGGGGGGGGGGGGGGGGGGGGGGGGGGGGGGGGGGGGGGGGGGGGGGGGGGGGGGGGGGGGGGGGGGGGGGGGGGGGGGGGGGGGGGGGGGGGGGGGGGGGGGGGGGGGGGGGGGGGGGGGGGGGGGGGGGGGGGGGGGGGGGGGGGGGGGGGGGGGGGGGGGGGGGGGGGGGGGGGGGGGGGGGGGGGGGGGGGGGGGGGGGGGGGGGGGGGGGGGGGGGGGGGGGGGGGGGGGGGGGGGGGGGGGGGGGGGGGGGGGGGGGGGGGGGGGGGGGGGGGGGGGGGGGGGGGGGGGGGGGGGGGGGGGGGGGGGGGGGGGGGGGGGGGGGGGGGGGGGGGGGGGGGGGGGGGGGGGGGGGGGGGGGGGGGGGGGGGGGGGGGGGGGGGGGGGGGGGGGGGGGGGGGGGGGGGGGGGGGGGGGGGGGGGGGGGGGGGGGGGGGGGGGGGGGGGGGGGGGGGGGGGACTCAAGAACATAACTTAAAATTCTCCTACTGCATGCATGGTGGGGAGGAATACTTCTAATGCAACAAAATCATAGGTATTGTAAAACATGATCAAATGACTTGCGTGGCTGGCGGCCTTCGAAAGCTAGCGACTCGTAATAGCAGGCTTCGCACTTCAGAAATTCTATCGAAGCAAACAATAATCATATAAGCATACAAACATGCAATCACATTAACATAACAACATGCTAACATAAATCACGCATAAGCAATCAAACCAACAACTAGCAAGAGAAGAAAAAAACATTTTCTTTTTCTGTAAATAAAAGTTCACGTTCTAAAACTACAGAAACTAATCTAAAATAAATTATAACGGAGGTAAAATAAAATTTTAAAATAACTAGAACAACAGAAAAGCAGCAAGCTAAAAAAAACTAGAAAAGCTTTTTTTCGGGTAAAAACTATTTTTAATAAAGACTAAAAATCCCCAAATAAATTCCTACTGCTAGGCAAGGTCAAAACAAAGCAGTGACAAAAAGAATCACTAAAATAAAATAATCCTAACTCAATTTATAGCAGAAATACTAATCTGACTAAAACTAATATAAAACTATTTTTATAAACTTAAACATGGCCGAATCTATTTTCTACAGAAAATATAGGAAATTTGCAAACTAGAGCAAAAAGAATCAACTAAAAATAATAAATAATCTCAAAGTTGTAGATTTTACAAGAACAGAACTATTCTGTTTTAAAAACAGAAACTAAAATAACTAAAAAAAACTAAACGAGTTAACGGGCCGAACAGTGGGCGATCTGAAACTAAATATTGAATAGGCTAATATGTCTACGGCTAAAAAGAATAAACCGATCGGCCGGTCTAACTAAACCGCAATTCAGTAAACCAATCTAAACCGTATTGAACCGAAACTAAAACCGATCTACTAAAGAAAAACCGTACCCCTTCACTAGTTCTAATCTAACGCGTTGATGGAAGATCGAACGGCGGAGAGGAGCTCGGGCTTACAGCAGTCGGCGGCGACGGACGAAACGACGACGGCGCTCGGGCGACGGCGGTGCGGCGACTCCGGTCATCGGGGAGGAAGGCGGTGGCGTCGGGGCGATGCGGCGGAGCTTGGGGAAGTCGAGGGCGGGGTCGCTGGAGCTCGGAGACGACGGGGGCGATGGAGACGTGCTCGGGTGAGCTCCTGTTCCGGCGGGCGGCGGTCGAGCTCGAGGGCGACGGCTTCGGGGTTCCTGGGCGATGAGATGCTGTCAGCGAGGTGCGCAAGGAACAGGCAGTTCGGGTGGTGTAGTTTGGAAACAAGGGGAATGCTCACCGGTGACAGAAGCGGCGGCGAACCGAGGCGGCGGCGGCGAGATGCGTTTGGCAAGGGCACGAGCTACGGGTGGAGTTGAGCTTAGGGTTTTAGGGGGATCGAGAGAGGAGGCCGAGGGGTTTATATAGGGCATAAGCGTGGGCGAGGGGTCGACTCGGGATCGTGATCCCGTGGAACTCGGATGCGGCGGTGGCATCGAACGCGCTCTGGCGCGGTGTCGTGGGCGAGGGGTTAGGGATAGGGCGGGGTCATCGGGTCAGTGAGGGAGAGGGAGATCGAGAGAGAGGGAGAGCGATCGGGCGGCCTATCGGAACGGGGTCGGCGCGGTGCGGCGGGAGCAGGCCGGCTCGGCGCTGGTGGGCTGCGGCTCGGGCGTCGGCTGGGCCGGTTGGCCTGGCTCGCGCCTGGGTCTTTTTCCTTTCTTTTTTTGAATTACCACAGAGAGAGAAAACTAATTATAGAGAAACGTATAATATTTTTATATAGGACATATATATATATCAGTAAAATAAGAAAAATATATCCTACAACGTGAACATTTTTCCAGAGGCAAAACAGAAACTAAAAAAACATTTTCTGCAAATTCCAAATAAATTTCAAACCTTTTGGCAATATTTTCTTCTGACATTTTTTTTGGAGTGTCATGTTTGCTCCTCTCATACTTTTGCACAAGTATTTGTCAGGGATAATTGAAGTGAATTTCAAATGCCAATTTGAATCCAAATTCAAACAAAACTCAAATGCCTCTGAAAATTCCAAATGCCACTCAATTCAAACAAAATGCATAGATGCTTAGCTAATAATGGTAAAACATTCCAAATTGAAAATTTGGGATGTTACAAACCTACCCACCTTAAGGGGGGGGGGGGGGGGGGGGGGGGGGGGGGGGGGGGGGGGGGGGGGGGGGGGGGGGGGGGGGGGGGGGGGGGGGGGGGGGGGGGGGGGGGGGGGGGGGGGGGGGGGGGGGGGGGGGGGGGGGGGGGGGGGGGGGGGGGGGGGGGGGGGGGGGGGGGGGGGGGGGGGGGGGGGGGGGGGGGGGGGGGGGGGGGGGGGGGGGGGGGGGGGGGGGGGGGGGGGGGGGGGGGGGGGGGGGGGGGGGGGGGGGGGGGGGGGGGGGGGGGGGGGGGGGGGGGGGGGGGGGGGGGGGGGGGGGGGGGGGGGGGGGGGGGGGGGGGGGGGGGGGGGGGGGGGGGGGGGGGGGGGGGGGGGGGGGGGGGGGGGGGGGGGGGGGGGGGGGGGGGGGGGGGGGGGGGGGGGGGGGGGGGGGGGGGGGGGGGGGGGGGGGGGGGGGGGGGGGGGGGGGGGGGGGGGGGGGGGGGGGGGGGGGGGGGGGGGGGGGGGGGGGGGGGGGGGGGGGGGGGGGGGGGGGGGGGGGGGGGGGGGGGGGGGGGGGGGGGGGGGGGGGGGGGGGGGGGGGGGGGGGGGGGGGGGGGGGGGGGGGGGGGGGGGGGGGGGGGGGGGGGGGGGGGGGGGGGGGGGGGGGGGGGGGGGGGGGGGGGGGGGGGGGGGGGGGGGGGGGGGGGGGGGGGGGGGGGGGGGGGGGGGGGGGGGGGGGGGGGGGGGGGGGGGGGGGGGGGGGGGGGGGGGGGGGGGGGGGGGGGGGGGGGGGGGGGGGGGGGGGGGGGGGGGGGGGGGGGGGGGGGGGGGGGGGGGGGGGGGGGGGGGGGGGGGGGGGGGGGGGGGGGGGGGGGGGGGGGGGGGGGGGGGGGGGGGGGGGGGGGGGGGGGGGGGGGGGGGGGGGGGGGGGGGGGGGGGGGGGGGGGGGGGGGGGGGGGGGGGGGGGGGGGGGGGGGGGGGGGGGGGGGGGGGGGGGGGGGGGGGGGGGGGGGGGGGGGGGGGGGGGGGGGGGGGGGGGGGGGGGGGGGGGGGGGGGGGGGGGGGGGGGGGGGGGGGGGGGGGGGGGGGGGGGGGGGGGGGGGGGGGGGGGGGGGGGGGGGGGGGGGGGGGGGGGGGGGGGGGGGGGGGGGGGGGGGGGGGGGGGGGGGGGGGGGGGGGGGGGGGGGGGGGGGGGGGGGGGGGGGGGGGGGGGGGGGGGGGGGGGGGGGGGGGGGGGGGGGGGGGGGGGGGGGGGGGGGGGGGGGGGGGGGGGGGGGGGGGGGGGGGGGGGGGGGGGGGGGGGGGGGGGGGGGGGGGGGGGGGGGGGGGGGGGGGGGGGGGGGGGGGGGGGGGGGGGGGGGGGGGGGGGGGGGGGGGGGGGGGGGGGGGGGGGGGGGGGGGGGGGGGGGGGGGGGGGGGGGGGGGGGGGGGGGGGGGGGGGGGGGGGGGGGGGGGGGGGGGGGGGGGGGGGGGGGGGGGGGGGGGGGGGGGGGGGGGGGGGGGGGGGGGGGGGGGGGGGGGGGGGGGGGGGGGGGGGGGGGGGGGGGGGGGGGGGGGGGGGGGGGGGGGGGGGGGGGGGGGGGGGGGGGGGGGGGGGGGGGGGGGGGGGGGGGGGGGGGGGGGGGGGGGGGGGGGGGGGGGGGGGGGGGGGGGGGGGGGGGGGGGGGGGGGGGGGGGGGGGGGGGGGGGGGGGGGGGGGGGGGGGGGGGGGGGGGGGGGGGGGGGGGGGGGGGGGGGGGGGGGGGGGGGGGGGGGGGGGGGGGGGGGGGGGGGGGGGGGGGGGGGGGGGGGGGGGGGGGGGGGGGGGGGGGGGGGGGGGGGGGGGGGGGGGGGGGGGGGGGGGGGGGGGGGGGGGGGGGGGGGGGGGGGGGGGGGGGGGGGGGGGGGGGGGGGGGGGGGGGGGGGGGGGGGGGGGGGGGGGGGGGGGGGGGGGGGGGGGGGGGGGGGGGGGGGGGGGGGGGGGGGGGGGGGGGGGGGGGGGGGGGGGGGGGGGGGGGGGGGGGGGGGGGGGGGGGGGGGGGGGGGGGGGGGGGGGGGGGGGGGGGGGGGGGGGGGGGGGGGGGGGGGGGGGGGGGGGGGGGGGGGGGGGGGGGGGGGGGGGGGGGGGGGGGGGGGGGGGGGGGGGAGCTTGAGGGACATCCGCTAGTTTGGGTGTTGGAGATGACCATCGGGTGGTTCAAAGGGTGAAGTTATATATGTGTGTGAGAGGGCACTTGACTGCATGTACAGAGAAACATATGTAGTGTGCGTGATAGGAATCAAGAGTGAGGGCGAGAAAGAAGGTTGATGGAGAAGCTACTGTGCGTTAGAGATAGGAGTCGAGTGGATCAGAAGGCTGGGTTATGTGTGTGGGTGTGAGAGAGATAGAGAGAGGGTGCGTGTGAGTCACATACAAACAAATATCAGAGAGAAATGAGATCCAGAGAGACGGAGTTTTGTGTCTGCGAGAGAGAAAGATATTTCACAACAAGAGTGATAGCTAGAGATACATATGAGGGAACGCGAGATATCACTAGGGAGAGAGGGTGTGTGTGAGCGACATACAAGAGAACAATGGAGAAATATGAGACCCTAGGAGACAGAGTTTGTGTTTGTGTGTGAGAAAGAGATATTGATGAGGAAGAGTCGTAGGTTCTCATATCTAAGGAGCGAAAGACATCTCTGTATGAGGGGTGTGCGAGTGGCACACATGGGAATAGTAGAGAGAAATGAGACCCCGGGAGACAAAGTTTTTTGTTTGTGTGAGAGAAAGAGATTCCACATGGAGAATCATAGTTAGAGAGACATAGCAGGGAGCGAGATATACTTGGAGAGAGATAGAGTGATGAAGGTCGAGGGAGAGAGTACCGTCAGTGTGTTACGAAGATAAAAGATCATTGTCGACATACAGGTAGCACGAGAGATACGTGAGAGACGATGAACGTGTATAGGTCCAGAGGGATAGTCCTATATAAGCATGAGTGATAGCTATATGAGACGAATATCTCGATTAAAGGGGATTCAAGGGGGGGGGGGGGGGGGGGGGGGGGGGGGGGGGGGGGGGGGGGGGGGGGGGGGGGGGGGGGGGGGGGGGGGGGGGGGGGGGGGGGGGGGGGGGGGGGGGGGGGGGGGGGGGGGGGGGGGGGGGGGGGGGGGGGGGGGGGGGGGGGGGGGGGGGGGGGGGGGGGGGGGGGGGGGGGGGGGGGGGGGGGGGGGGGGGGGGGGGGGGGGGGGGGGGGGGGGGGGGGGGGGGGGGGGGGGGGGGGGGGGGGGGGGGGGGGGGGGGGGGGGGGGGGGGGGGGGGGGGGGGGGGGGGGGGGGGGGGGGGGGGGGGGGGGGGGGGGGGGGGGGGGGGGGGGGGGGGGGGGGGGGGGGGGGGGGGGGGGGGGGGGGGGGGGGGGGGGGGGGGGGGGGGGGGGGGGGGGGGGGGGGGGGGGGGGGGGGGGGGGGGGGGGGGGGGGGGGGGGGGGGGGGGGGGGGGGGGGGGGGGGGGGGGGGGGGGGGGGGGGGGGGGGGGGGGGGGGGGGGGGGGGGGGGGGGGGGGGGGGGGGGGGGGGGGGGGGGGGGGGGGGGGGGGGGGGGGGGGGGGGGGGGGGGGGGGGGGGGGGGGGGGGGGGGGGGGGGGGGGGGGGGGGGGGGGGGGGGGGGGGGGGGGGGGGGGGGGGGGGGGGGGGGGGGGGGGGGGGGGGGGGGGGGGGGGGGGGGGGGGGGGGGGGGGGGGGGGGGGGGGGGGGGGGGGGGGGGGGGGGGGGGGGGGGGGGGGGGGGGGGGGGGGGGGGGGGGGGGGGGGGGGGGGGGGGGGGGGGGGGGGGGGGGGGGGGGGGGGGGGGGGGGGGGGGGGGGGGGGGGGGGGGGGGGGGGGGGGGGGGTGCATGTTTACCGTGCCAACTCAATTCGAATCCCGTTTGTATTCTATTTTTTCGGGCAGGATCCATTTTCAGTTGGAATTACATTCTATATACATCATTTTTTTATATATACTTTCAAAAGCACAACACCATTTATACATAAATATGGTTTACAAATGGCATGATCTCAGATTCATAAGGTTGTATCCATCAATTTGGATTTTCAAATATTTGAAACCACTTTATGTTGAAATCCAATGTATGCATTCCTCGCTAATTGTCTCCAATTAATGTGTGTTTCATGCGGGTTTTTGTTTTACTTCTCAAACATGTATAATGTGTTTCACACACGCAACATATAGTGTAATCCCGTTTAGACATTAATTGCATATAAACCATGCATTGTTTGTAATTAAAGAATCTATGGATCACCAATATTGATAAACTATATAACATTACACGTGTGCCCAAATTCAAATGAATATGCATGTTTGATACACCAATTTGCGTTATCATATTATTGATGTTGTGATCTCCAGTTTAAATATTTGAATCCCCTTTAATCCAGATATTCATCTCATATAGCTATCACTAATGCTTATATAGGACTATCTCTCTGGACCTATACGCGTTCATCGTCTCTCAGGTATTTCTCGTGCTACCTGTATGTCGACAATGATCTTTTATCGTCATAACACACTGACAGTACTCTCTCCCTCGACCTTCATCACTCTATCTCTCTCTCTAAGTATATCTCGCTCCCTGCTATGTGTCTCTAACTATGATTCTCCATGTGGAATCTCTTTCTCTCACACAAACACAAACTTTGTCTCCCGGGGTCTCATTTCTCTCTACTATTCCCATGTGTGCCACTCGCATGCCCCTCATACACAGATGTCTTTCGCTCCTTAGATATGAGAACCTATGACTCTTCCTCTTCAATATCTCTTTATCACACACAAACACAAACTCTTTCTCCCAGGGTCTCATATTTCTCTGGACGGCGGTGTCGGGGTATCAGCTCCGGCATGGTGGAGGAGGACGGCAGTGGATAGGGTGGCGGACAGCGGCGGACGGAGGAGGGTGGGGTGGAGAGGGTGTTTTGGCGCCCACGGAGTATGAATGGGGAAAAGGAAGGTAGAGAGGAAGGGGGTAACCATGTATTCAGGGCGCGCTTGTCTCAAATGCGAGGAAATTTACAAACTTAGCCCCCGTTTCAAATTTCTACTACATCACAACCACATCAGTCGGTTGGGGATAGGACGGTAATCTCGCATACACCGAATATTTGCCGACGAGAGTTTGTTTTTGGCACCCACCGTGTATGAATATGAATCAGGGAGGGAGTCGATTTCGGCCGAGGACACACTGTGTTTTGGCGCCCAGCGTGTATGAATCCGGGTGAGAGGCGGTTACGTCACGTTTGGGTCAAATACAAACCTACCCCTATCGAAACCTATAGAAATCCAACAGATAGGCTTTGCGTGGCAGGGATAGGCAGTAGTGATTTCCATCTCGCAGACTTTGGTTTCGGGCGGTTACTGCGACTTTCCCCGCTTCGTTCAAATTTTGCAGAGGGGGGGGGGGGGGGGGGGGGGGGGGGGGGGGGGGGGGGGGGGGGGGGGGGGGGGGGGGGGGGGGGGGGGGGGGGGGGGGGGGGGGGGGGGGGGGGGGGGGGGGGGGGGGGGGGGGGGGGGGGGGGGGGGGGGGGGGGGGGGGGGGGGGGGGGGGGGGGGGGGGGGGGGGGGGGGGGGGGGGGGGGGGGGGGGGGGGGGGGGGGGGGGGGGGGGGGGGGGGGGGGGGGAAACTAAGGGATGGTCTTATTGGTTTCGGGGATATAGGGGAAGAGTGAGAGGCAGGGGGGTAGCTAGAAGGATATTGTTAAGTGTGAGTGTGTGTTTTACCCATCCAGGCGGAAGTTATGTGCACAAAAGAGGAGAACGATTCGATGTGGCGTTAGGATTGAGGGTAATTAACTACGGGGGGGGGGGGGGGGGGGGGGGGGGGGGGGGGGGGGGGGGGGGGGGGGGGGGGGGGGGGGGGCGCATGATCGAGATAAAAGAAAGAAGACATAAGTCATAAGATCAACGACATGGGAGAGATGGATCGGTATGACAATATGCATGCATGTGAGAATGCATGGAAAAAGTCCCGACAGTTGAGCATGTGTTTTTGTCTTTAAGAAATAGTGGCGTGTGCTAGAGCATGCATCTATGGCGAGCAGAGGGAGTGAGGCGCAACGATTGTGCAAAAGAGACCAACCTATGAATGCGTATGTATGGACAAACATATATAGTGTGGGTGATAGGAAGCAAGACTCCATGCGAGAAAGAAATGTTGACGGAGAAACTACAGATAGATACAGAGATGGAGATGTTAGCTAGAGGGACATCCGCTAGTTTTGGGTGTTAGAGATGACCGTCGGGTGGTTCAAAGGGTGAAGTTATATATGTGTGTGAGAGGGCACTTGACTGCATGTAGAGAGAAACATGTGTAGTGTGCGTGATAGGAATCAAGAGTGAGGGCGAGAAAGAAGGTTGACGGAGAAACAGATAAATAGAAAGATAAAGATGCTAGCTAGTGTGCGTTAGAGATAGGAGTCGAGTGGATCAGAAGGATGGGTTATGTGTGTGGGTGTGAGAGAGATAGAGAGAGGGTGCATGTGAGTCACATACAAACAGATATCAGAGAGAAATGAGATCCAGAGAGACAGAGTTTTGTGTCTGCGAGAGAGAAAGATATTTCACAACGAGAGTGATAGCTAGAGAGACATACAAGGGAACACAAGATATCTCTAGGGAGAGAGGGTGTGTGTGAGCGACATACAAGAGAACAATGGAGAAATATGAGACCCTGGGAGACAGAGTTTGTGTTTGTGTGTGAGAAAGAGATATTGAAGAGGAAGAGTCGTAGGTTCTCATATCTAAGGAGCGAAAGACATCTCTGTATGAGGGGTGTGCGAGTGGCACACATGGGAATAGTAGAGAGAAATGAGACCCCGGGAGACAAAGTTTTGTGTTTGTGTGAGAGAAAGAGATTCCACATGGACAATCATAGTTCGAGACACATAGCAGGGAGCGAGATATACTTAGAGAGAGATAGAGTGATGAAGGTCGAGGGAGAGAGTACCATCAGTGTGTTACGAAGATAAAAGATCATTGTCGACATACAGGTAGCACGAGAGATACCTGAGAGACGATGAACGCGTATAGGTCCAGAGAGATAGTCCTATATAAGCATGAGTGATAGCTATATGAGACGAATATCTGGATTAAAGGGGATTCAAATATTTAAACTGGAGATCACGACATCGATAATATCATAACGCAAGTTGATGGATCAAACATGCATATTCATTTGAATTTGTGTACACATGTAATGTTATATAGTTTATCAATATTGGTGATCTATTGATTATTCAATTACAAACAATGCATGGTTTATATGCAATTAATGTCTAAATAGGATTACACTATATGTTGCGTGTGTGAAACACATTATACATGTTTGAGAAGTAAAAAAACCCGCATGAAACACACATTAATTGGAGACAGTTAGCGACAAATGCATACATTGGATTTCAACATAAAGTGGTTTCAAATATTTGAAAATCCAAATTGATGGATACAACCTTATGAATCTGAGATCATGCCATTTGTAAACCATATTTATGTATAAATGGTGTTGTGCTTTTGAAAGTATATATACAAAATGATGTATATAGAATGTAATTCCAATTGAAAATGGATCCCGCCCAAAAAAAATAGAATACAAACGGGATTCGAATTCAGTTGGCACGGTAAACGTGCACTCTGCAAAATTTGAACGAAGCAGGGAAAGTCGCAGTAACCGCCCGAAACCAAAATCTGCGAGATGGAAATCATTACTGCCTATCCCTGCCACGCAAAGCCTATATGCTGGATTTCTATAGGTTTCGATAGGGGTAGGTTTGTAATTTCACCCAAACGTGACGTAACCGCCTCTCACCCAGATTCATACATGGTGGGCGCCAAAACACAGTGTGTCCTCGGCCGAAATCGACTCCCTCCCCAATTCATATTCATACACGGTGGGCGCCAAAAACAAACTCTCGTCAGCAAATATTGGGTGTATGCGAGATTACCGTCCTATCCCCAACCGACTAGTGTTGCTGTGATGTAGTAGAGATTTGAAACGGGGGCTAAGTTT
>JAAAWM010010052.1:0-33206 GCA_036873465.1 Thinopyrum obtusiflorum
AGACATCAATACTCAGGCATACTAATAAACAATCATGTCTTTCAAAATAAAAAAGAACGTTATCCCTACAAAATCATATAATCCTGTCAAGCTCCATCTTCTTCACACAAAGTATTTATCATGCACTACCCCGATGACAAGCCGAGCAATTGGTTCATACTTTTTAACGCGCTTCAGCCTTTTCAACTCCCACTCAATACATGAGCGCAAGCCATGGATATAGCACTATGGGTGGAACAGGGTGTGGTGGTAGAGGTAAATAAGAGAAATCAAAAATAAGAAGATAGTCTCACATCGAAGAGGCTAATCAACGGGCTATGGAGATACCCATCAATTGATGTCAATGCAAGGAGTAGGGATTGCCATGCAACGGATGCACTAAGAGCTATAAAGGTATGAAAGCTCAACATGAAAACTATGGGTGTGCATCCAACTTGCTTGCTCATGAAGACCTCGGGCATTTGAGGAAGCCCGTCATCGGAATATACAAGCCAAGTTTCTATAATGAAAAATTCCCACTAGTATATGAAAGTGACAAAATAGGAGACTCTCTATATGAAAAACATGGTGCTACTCTGAAGCACAAGCGTGGAAAAGGATAGTAACATTGCCCCTTCTCTCTTTTTCTCTTATTTTTTTTTCTTGGCTCTCTTTCGCCCTTTTTTTTGGAACGGTCTCATGGACCTCATCCCCACTTTTTTGAGGACTCATTAGTCTCCACCATTCTTTCCTCACTGGGATAGTGCTCTAATAATGATGATCATCACACCTCTTTTTACTTACAACTCAACATTACAACTCGATACTAGAACAAGAATATGACTCTATATGAATGCCTCTGGCAGTGTACCAGGATGTGCAATGATGCTAGCATAACCTGTATAAAAATGATGAATGGTGGCCGAGCCACAAATACTATGTCAGCTATATGATCATGCAAAGCAATATGACAATGATAATGTATGTCATAAAAACAGAACGGTGGAAGTTGCATGGCAATATATCTCGAAATGGCTATGGAAATGCCATGATAGGGGGGGGGGGGGGGGGGGGGGGGGGGGGGGGGGGGGGGGGGGGGGGGGGGGGGGGGGGGGGGGGGGGGGGGGGGGGGGGGGGGGGGGGGGGGGGGGGGGGGGGGGGGGGGGGGGGGGGGGGGGGGGGGGGGGGGGGGGGGGGGGGGGGGGGGGGGGGGGGGGGGGGGGGGGGGGGGGGGGGGGGGGGGGGGGGGGGGGGGGGGGGGGGGGGGGGGGGGGGGGGGGGGGGGGGGGGGGGGGGGGGGGGGGGGGGGGGGGGGGGGGGGGGGGGGGGGGGGGGGGGGGGGGGGGGGGGGGGGGGGGGGGGGGGGGGGGGGGGGGGGGGGGGGGGGGGGGGGGGGGGGGGGGGGGGGGGGGGGGGGGGGGGGGGGGGGGGGGGGGGGGGGGGGGGGGGGGGGGGGGGGGGGGGGGGGGGGGGGGGGGGGGGGGGGGGGGGGGGGGGGGGGGGGGGGGGGGGGGGGGGGGGGGGGGGGGGGGGGGGGGGGGGGGGGGGGGGGGGGGGGGGGGGGGGGGGGGGGGGGGGGGGGGGGGGGGGGGGGGGGGGGGGGGGGGGGGGGGGGGGGGGGGGGGGGGGGGGGGGGGGGGGGGGGGGGGGGGGGGGGGGGGGGGGGGGGGGGGGGGGGGGGGGGGGGGGGGGGGGGGGGGGGGGGGGGGGGGGGGGGGGGGGGGGGGGGGGGGGGGGGGGGGGGGGGGGGGGGGGGGGGGGGGGGGGGGGGGGGGGGGGGGGGGGGGGGGGGGGGGGGGGGGGGGGGGGGGGGGGGGGGGGGGGGGGGGGGGGGGGGGGGGGGGGGGGGGGGGGGGGGGGGGGGGGGGGGGGGGGGGGGGGGGGGGGGGGGGGGGGGGGGGGGGGGGGGGGGGGGGGGGGGGGGGGGGGGGGGGGGGGGGGGGGGGGGGGGGGGGGGGGGGGGGGGGGGGGGGGGGGGGGGGGGGGGGGGGGGGGGGGGGGGGGGGGGGGGGGGGGGGGGGGGGGGGGGGGGGGGGGGGGGGGGGGGGGGGGGGGGGGGGGGGGGGGGGGGGGGGGGGGGGGGGGGGGGGGGGGGGGGGGGGGGGGGGGGGGGGGGGGGGGGGGGGGGGGGGGGGGGGGGGGGGGGGGGGGGGGGGGGGGGGGGGGGGGGGGGGGGGGGGGGGGGGGGGGGGGGGGGGGGGGGGGGGGGGGGGGGGGGGGGGGGGGGGGGGGGGGGGGGGGGGGGGGGGGGGGGGGGGGGGGGGGGGGGGGGGGGGGGGGGGGGGGGGGGGGGGGGGGGGGGGGGGGGGGGGGGGGGGGGGGGGGGGGGGGGGGGGGGGGGGGGGGGGGGGGGGGGGGGGGGGGGGGGGGGGGGGGGGGGGGGGGGGGGGGGGGGGGGGGGGGGGGGGGGGGGGGGGGGGGGGGGGGGGGGGGGGGGGGGGGGGGGGGGGGGGGGGGGGGGGGGGGGGGGGGGGGCACCTATAGTGCTATGTCCATGGCTCACGCTCATGTATTGCGTGAAAGTTGAATAGGTTTGAGAACATCAAAAGTATGAAACAATTGCTTGGCTTGTCATCGGGGTTGTGCATGATTTGAATATTTTGTGTGGTGAAGATGGAGCATAGCCAGACTATATGATTTTGTAGGGATAACTTTCTTTGGCCATGTTATTTTGAAAAGACATGATTGCTTTATTAGTATGCTTGAAGTATTACTATCTTAATGTCAAATGATAGACTATTGCTTTGAATCACTCGTGTCTTAATATTCATGCCATGATTAGATTACATGATCAAGATTATGCTAGGTAGCATTCCACATCAAAAATTATCTTTTTTATCATTTACCTACTCGAGGACGAGTAGGAATTAAGCTTGGGGGTGCTGATACGTCTCCGTCGTATCTATAATTTTTGATTGTTCCATGCCAATATTCTACAACCTTTACATACTTTTGGTAACTTTTTATACTATTTTTTGGGACTAACATATTGATCCAGTGCCCAGTGCCAGTTCCTGTTTGTTGCATGTTTTTTGTTTTGCAGAAAATCCATATCAAACGGAGTCCAAACGGGATAAAAACTGACGGAGATTTTTTTTGGAATATATGTGATTTTTGGGAAGAAGAATCAACGCGATACGATGCCCGCAGGGGCTACGAGGCAGGGGGCACGCCCTGGGCCCTCGTGGCCACCCCGTAAGGCGGTTGGTGCCCTTCTTTCAGCGCAAGAAAGCTAATATCTGGATAGAGATCGTGTCCAAAATTCAGCCCAATCGGAGTTACGGATCTTCGGGAATGTAAGAAACAGTGAAAGGGCAGAATCAGGGAATGCATAAACAGAGAGAGATAGAGAGAAGGTCAAGGAAGAAGAAGAAGGAGGGGGGCTCTCTCCCCCTCGCTTCCGGTGGCACCGGAGTGCCGCCGGGGCCATCATCGTCACCGCAATCTACACCAATAACTTCACTGCCGTCATAACCAACTCTTCCCCCCTCTATGTAGCGGTGTAACCCCTCTTTTACTCGCTGTAATCTCTACTTAAACATGGTGCTCAACACTATATATTATTTCCCAATGATGTATGGCTATCCTATGATGTTTGAGTAGATCCGTTTTGTCCTATGGGTTAATTGATGATCGTGATTGGTTTGAGTTGCATGTTTTATTATTGGTGCTTTCCTATGGTGCCCTCTGTGTCGCGCAAGCGTGAGGGATCCCCGCTGTAGGGTTTGCAATATGTTCATGGTTTGCTTATTGTCTGTGTTGCGTGAGTGACTGAAACACAAACACAGATAAGTGGGTCAAGGTGTATGGGAATAAAGAGGACTTGATACTTTAATGCTATGGTTGGGTTTTACCTTAATGATCTTTAGTAGTTGCAGATGCTTGCTAGAGTTCCAATCATAAGTGCATATGATCCAAGAAGAGAAAGTATGTTAGCTTATGTCTCTCCCTCAAATAAAATTGCAATAGTGATTACCGGTCTAGTTATCGATTGCCTAGGGACAAATAACTTTCTCGTGACAAAAAGCTCTCTGCTAAAACTAACTTAGTTGTGTCTTTATCTAAACAGCCCCTAGCTTTTATTTTTGCGCTCTTTATTATCTTGCAAACCTATCGAACAACACTAGTTTCATACTTGTTCTTGGTAAAGCGAACGTTAAGCTTGCGTAGAGTTGTATCGGTGGTCGATAGAACTTGAGGGAATATTTGTTCTACCTTTAGCTCCTCGTTGGGTTCGACACTCTTACTTATCGAAAGAGGCTACAATTGATCCCCTATACTTGTGGGTTATCAGTATGCTTCTGGTCTTCACAAAGATTTGCATGCCACCATGGAGGTGCCTCCCGAGCCTTGGTTCCAATGTGGTTGAGGGCGTTGGAACTCTCAGGCTCAAGGGTGGCAGCCCTGCTGGCATTGGGCAAGTTGCCCCGGCAAGGCTCTTGCCGGGGCTGTGGAGGCCGCCCCGGCAAGGGCCTTGCCGGGGGAGTCCACCTCGCCCTTCTGCTCTTTGTGTCTCTGGCTTGGCGTTGCTTCGCCCGTCTTGTGTCTTTGCTTCCTCTGCCCCGCCAAGCGTGGCCAGGGGCGTGGGGCTGCGACTACCCACGCACAAGTAAAGGGGTACAAAAAGGGGCCCCTACTTTTGTACACCGACAGGAGCCCCCGGGCCTGGGCCACATATAAGCGCGGGGCGTTATTGGGCCAGGCCTAGAACGGTGTGCAGGCGCGCGTGCGGCGGAGTTTTTACCGCAGTAACTCCCTTGCTTGTTGCACTTTCCCACGACCCGCGTTGAATGCGCGACGTGGGGGTCATGTGTGATGTGGGGGCGGTTGCTGCCCTCATGCGTCACATCATAGTAAATGGTAAAGAGGTGGCCCCCACCTTCCCCATAAAAAAGGAAAAACCGCAGGCGTGCTGCTCATTTACCCTCTGCGCCTCTTCCAATATCGGACCCGCCGTTCCTCTCTTCTTCCTCAGGCGAAAGATTCGAAGTTCTTGCCTCTGCTTGCTGCCGCCGCCCCCATTGCTCTTGGTCCTTCGCCCCCTTCTAGCTGCCATGGTGCCCAAAACCAGCAGGGGCAAGGGAGCGGCCAAGGATGCCGGGGAGAAGGAGGCACCAGAGAGCGAGTCGGTGGTGCGGCGGACACAGCTCGCCTACTTCCCGTCGACGGTCGATGTGGTCCACCTCAAGAACCTCTTCTTGCCCCTGTGGGGGAGGAAGACGACGAGGCACCCTGCCATGTGTGTCGTCCCTGCCAATTTTGCCAAGGACGACCCAAATCAGTACCCCTTCTTTGTCGATTTCTTCTCTTGCGGGCTCTGCCCCCCTTTCTCTGACTTCTTCAACGACGTCATGCACACCTACGGCTTCCATCTTTTGGATCTCATGCCGAATGCCGTGGTGTGCCTGACTCTCTTTGCCCACCTCTGCGAGGGCTTTGCCGGGGTGCTCCCCAGCACGGCGCTCTTCTGCCACTACTTCTACTCTCGCATCCAACCAGGGGGTGCCATCTCTGGGAGCATCGCCTGGATCCCGAGGAGCCAGGAGAAAGGCACATACCCGGAGGGTGCCCAGAAGGAGAGGTGGGAGGAGTGGCGGGGCCGGTGGTGCTGGATCGAGGAGAAGGACCCGCCAGAGTTCTGCCCAGTCCGTCAGAGCCCACCGAACCGCCGCCAGGACTGGAGCGACCTCGACGTCAATGACAAGAAGCTCTCGATCACCACCACCAGGATTCATCGCCTCACCACGGCCGGGCTCACCCTCGAGATGATTGGGGCGGACTTCATGCATCGCCGAATCGCCCCGCTACACAACAAGGGGAGGCCGGCCTGGGATTTCAAGAATGCAGCCGACTTCATGAGGCTCCGCCCTGGCCTGAAGCATAACTTCACGGTGATGGGGCATGCCCATTTCTGTCAAAGGCTCTTCCAGCTCGACGTGGATAGCGACAGCAGGGCGGAGAGGAGCGGCAAGGCCGCGAAGGCTGGCAAGGCCGTCAAGGGGCCCCTGTTTGGGTTGCCGGCGGGAGTGGTCCCGCTGAGCAACAACTCTCGCCAGTCCGCCATCATCGCCATGATGCCGGACTTCAACACGCACGGCCTTGACCCGTCCTGGGCCAAGCCACCAGCGGAGAAGGTGCAGGAGTTCTTCGACACTTTGTCGGAGGCTTACGTCCGCGACGAGCCGCTGCTCATCCAGGACACCACCCAGGCGGAGCTGGACTACATCGCCGCCAGGGCGGCGGAGGCGGCGCTCGCCAGGGAGGCCGGCAGCGCTGGCGGCATGGAGGACGAGGCTGACATGGCCGCGGAAGAGAGGGAGCTCGCCCAGTGGGCGGAGTCTGCCAGGGAGGCTAGCGGCGCCAACGCCGAGGCCCCTCTTGTTGAAGATGCGGGCGACGAGTTGTTCGAAGAGGAGGTCGAGGTGAACGACACCTCGGTTGCGGGGAGGCAGCGCGTCCTGAGGCGGGCCAGCTCTGGTGAGCCGGTCCGGCCCGACAGGATCACGCAGCGGCAGCCGCCATAGGGGCAGCTCGTGCGCGAGATGAGGGCGATGAAAGCTGCGACAGCGATGAAGGCGGCGAAGGCCGCGGTGGCGAAGAGGAAGGCGACTGCTTCCTCCTCGTCCAAGCGGTACCGGATCCCATCTCCTTCCCCTTCGGGCAGCACCTTAGAGGCCGAGTTTGACCTTGGATCTTTCAGCCCGGCGAGGAAGAGGAAGCTAGTGGAGGAGGAGGTGGAGGAAGAGTAAGTATTTTGCCCCCCGCATCATCTCCCGACATCACTCCAATGTTATCCTTCTTTGATTTGGTGTTATCTTCACAGGGACATGGAGACGCTGGCCCAGAGGGTGGCGAAGAGGGCCAAGGCCTCGACGGGCAACAAGTCCCCGGCGGGTACTTCGCATACGCCGTTGCTGGTGGATAGCAGCCCGGACAACAGCCCCCGGCGTAGCCCCCGCTTCAGTCCCCAGCGTAAGCTCATCACTTACTCCTCCATTGATGAACTTTGGGGTGTGAATCTTTGATGTTGATCTAGCCGGGTTTGCAGGAAGAACGGCAGCAGGAGGAGCCGCCGAGGGCCACCCCCAACACGCTGCCCCTCTCGACCACGCCGCCCCGAGGGGCGTCCCCGGAAAGGGCATCCACCATCGAGCCCACGCATATGGAAGAGGAGGAGGCAAACTTGGGTGCCGGGGGTTATGCCCCGGCAATGAATGCTGGCGGGGAGGGCGCCACTTCTTCCCAGCCCGGTGTGGGTGAGTTATTTGCTTTTTGTCCCTGTTCTTTCTTCTTCTTTTCAAACCTCGACCTTGGCTCCGCCTCATTCCCCTTCCTGGTATCTCGACCCTTCCTCGGCGGACCGGGGGGACATCGACACCATCATTGAGGAGGTCGCCAGGGACGCCGAGGCCGACAAGATCGCCGCTGAGGAGGCCGCCAAGACTGCCGCTGAAGAGGCCGCCAAGGGGCCTGCCGGGGAGGCCGGCAAGGCCGCTGCCGAGGAGGCCGGCAAGGCCGCTGCCGAGGAGGCCCGCACGGGGCCTGCCGGGGAGGGGGTGGTTGACGACCAACCTTCCTCCTCCGCTGCCTCTGGCTCGGGCAAGTACCTGAAGGTGAGCGACGACCTGTTCGTCCACCTCCCAGGGACGGCGAGCACCAGGGCGCCCACTAAGGGGGAGGTGTTCGATGACGAGGTGCTCACCGCCGCCGGGCTTGAGGTTGTTGACGAACCGAGCGCCGGTGGCGGCGGTTCCTAGGAGGAGCAGCTCCTTTGGGCCATGAGCGCCAACTTCCAGAAGCTCCAGGTGCTTCACCGTGCCCGCCTGGATAAGGCAAAGTCCAGGATGGCGGCGGTGGACAAGGCGGAGGCGGATCTCACGGGGCGCGTCGCCGAGACGCAGGCCTGGTTCCGCCAGGCCCACGAGGAACTAAAGGTTGCCCAGGATCTGCTGGCTGAGCGCAAACAGGAGCTTATCCTGCAGTAGGCCGATGTCGAGAAAGCCCAGGAGGCGGTGAAGGAACAGGCCACCAAGGACGAGGCCGCTCGGCACCAGCACCAGGCCGAGCTGAACTCCCAGGAGGAAGACCTTGCCGCTCGTGAGGAGGCACTCGTCGCCACCCTCCACGGTAAGGATGAGGAGGTCAAGAAGCTTGCCGTGCAGCGGACCCAGGAGCTGGAGCAGAGGCACAAGGAGGCACTCAATGCTCAGGCCCAGGTCCATGCCGGCAAGGTGAAGGAGCTGGAGGTGGAGCGGGATGGGCTGAAGGAACAGGTCCTGGAGCTGGTGAAGGAGAAGGACACGCTCAACGGCGCTTTGGTGGAGGCGTAGCCGCAGTCCTCGGCAAGGCCAAGCTGCTCTCCAAGGCTGACGACTCCATCAAAGACCTGAAGCTGAAGCTGGAGGGTCTTGAGGGGACGCTTTCAGAGGTTAGGGCCCAATAAGAGACCCTGACCAAGGACCTGGAGGAGGAGAGGCAGCTGCGGAGGAATGACACTGCCAAACACAAGGAGTACGCGGAGGGCATAAACCGTTGGGTCGGCCGCCTCGCCGATGTCGCTGGCAGGACCACCACGAAGCTGGCTGCCATGGGGATGCCAAATGTGAGGTACGCAGCGGAGCCGAACGTGAGTCCCAATGCCAAACTGACCCTATTCTTCGAGGGCGTTCTTGGAGCCTTGGAGCAGCTCCGCTCCAACCGGGCAACTTATCTGGCCAACGAGTCCCAGAGGTTCTGCCGGGGTGCCCTAACCAAGGTGCTCACCAAGGTGGTGTTCTGGAACCCCACCGTCAACTTTGCCAACGCGTTGGAGAGCTTGCCGGAGGAGGCGGACCTCACGGTGCTTAGGGAGCGTATCAAGCCCATCATCGACTACGTCGATGGAGTTGAGAGGATGGAGGGCCAGCGCCGGGACTAGGCACCCCGTTTCTCATCGCCGCTGCGAGTTCAAGACCAAGACAATTTTATCTTAAGTTAGAACCGCAGCGATTATTTGATGTAATATAACTCTGCAGTACTTCAATATCATGCATGCTATCTTCCCGTTAGATCTTTCTTTGTATGTTTGCACCCTACGCTTGTTGAGATAAGGCTGCCGGTGCGTAAACACATGCCAGGGTGCTTCGAGGACGGATCCTTAGCACCCTGCTAGAAGGGCGCTTGCTGCCGGGCAAGCCACCTTGCCGCTGCCAGTGCGGTCGCTTGAACTGTCGAGCGGACTCAAAACAGGACAAGAGCGTTGCTGGTAGCGGGTAGGCCACCTTGCCGTTCTCAGCGCGGCCGCATGAACTGTCGAGCGGACTCGAGACAGAGACATGGGCATTGCCAATAGTGGAAGGGTCCCATTGCGTGCAGGTTTCCTGTACTAGGAACGAGATCTTTCGGGGAGGATAGACTTATATAAATGAAATTAGCCAAAATTTTGCATGACTTAGCTTTTCGGGGCCACGCGGATGGCCGTCGAGGCTGCGGACGGCACCAGAGGGCGGTTGATCGACGTCGCCCTCTCCCTTCGAGCCATCCTCATCAAAGAGTCGCTGCGTCGGCTCCAAAACAAGATTTCCACGGCTTGCACCCCCTACCATGCGCGCCAAAGATGTCGGGGGAAACGACACCTACGGGATCACGAGGAATCCCTTTTGCTACGGTTGGCGGGCCCGGGGCTGTGGAAAGAGCGGGATTGAGAGATCAACGTGGGGGGATTATCCAGGTTCGGGCCGCAAGTGATGTGTAATACCCTACTCCTGCTGGTTTTTGTTTATCTGGTGTTCTTGGACTAACTACAAATCGTGCAGGGTCCAAAAAGTCTGAATCCTCTCCCAGTACACCGCGGGCCTCCTTTTATAGACAAAGGGGCTGCCACAATGGCACACAGGAGGTGGAAAGCTATACAGTGGTCGAGTCTATCCTCTGGCACCGTAGGACAAACGCATTTAATGCGCTGCCGACGTGCCCTTCTTGCTTTATCGGGGACGGCAAGGAAGCTCGTGCCCGCTGTCGCCGCCTCGCCTGGCTTCAACGCGCGTCCGAACTGAGGCTGCTGAGTTGGTGCGGTGGCGAAGCCTTCACGAAGGTCTGCATGCCACCACACAGGTGCTTGCTGAGTTGGCCTAGAGGCCGCACGTCACCAGGCAGGTGCTCACCTAGTTGGTGGGCTGGCAGCTGCATGGGAACGGCGGCGGAGTCTTGGCAGATGTGGGCCTGGCTGCGGCCCCGTAGATGTCTTCGGCAAGAGTCTTGCTGGGGCCTCGGCAAGGGTCCTGCCTTGGCATCGTGGTCATCCCCGGCAAGGGGCTTGCCGGGGGTCTCGTGGGTATCATCGGCAAGGATCTTGCCGAGGATCTTCGCCTTCTGGTTATTCATCTAGTCTTGTATGCTTCTGGTCTTCACAAAGATCTACATGCCACCACGGAGGCGCCTCCGGAGCCTTGGTTCCAATGTGGTTGAGGGCGTTGGAACTCTCAGGCTCAAGGGTGGCAGCCCTGCTGGTGTTGGGCAAGTTGCCCCGGCAAGGCTCTTGCCGGGGCTGTGGAGGCCACCCCGGCAAGGCACCTCGCCCTTCTGCTCTTTGTGTCTCTAGCTTGGTGTTGCTTCGCTTGTCTTGTGTCTTTGCTTCCTCTGCCCCGCCAAGCGTGGCCAGGGGCGTGGGGCTGCGACTGCCCGCGCACAAGTAAAGGGGTACAAAAAGGGGCCCCTACTTTTGTACACCGACAATCGAATTGAATACTTTTATGGATTTGAGAACACTTGATATATGTCTTGCAATTGAATACTCGTGGTGACAATGGGGTATCATACTGATTCACTTGATATATGTTTTGGCACTCAACTCGCGGATTCCCAAGGTGACATTGGGGTAATCTATGCATAGGGGTTGATGCACGTTCTTGTCTTTGTTTCTCCGGTAGAAATCTTGGGGCACTCTTTGAAGTTCTTTGTGTTGGATTGAGTATTATGAATATGAATTTGCTTTGGTGTTATTTTAGTATGAACTCTAGGATAGATCGAACGGAAAGAATAGCTTTGTGTTATTTTAGTACGAACTCTTGAATAGATCGAACGGAAAGAATATCTTTGAGGTGGTTTCATACCCTACAAACAATTTATTCTTATGTTCTCCGATAGATAGGAGCTTTGGAGTGATTCTTCGTCGCACTTTGAGGGGTGGTTATATGATCCAATTATATTAGCATTGTTGAGAGATTGCACTAGTGAAAGTACGAACCCTAGGCCTCATTTTTCAAGCATTGCAATACCGTTTTTGTGCCCGTTTACTATTTGTTACCTTGCTGTTTTTTATTTATTCAGATTATAAAAATATATTTCTACCATCAATATTACACTTTTATCACCATCTCTTCGCCGAACTAGTGCACCTATACGATTTGCCATTGTATTGGGTGTGTTGGGGACACAAGAGATTTCTTGTGTTTGGTTGCAGGGTCATTTGAGAGAGACTATCTTCATCCTATGCCTCCCACGCATTATAAACCTTAGGTCACCCACTTGAGGGAAAAGTGCTACTGTCCTACAAAACTCTGCGCTTGGAGGCCCAACACGAGTCTACAAGAATAAAGTTGCGTAGTAGACATCATCACCTAAGGGGCAGTCACCACAGGAGCACCGGACGGCGCCTGCTCCCCAGTAGTCACCTCCGGAGCACCTGACGGCACCTGCTCTCCATCAGTCGCCGCAGGAGCACCAAGCGGTGCTCGCCCCCTGCCACCGCATCAGGGGCGCACTTCACAGGATCAACAAGCACAGGAGTCACCAGGATGGGATTCTCGCGAGGCCCTTCAAGGACCTCCAGGCGCAGCCCCCACATGTCCAAGCAGGGCATCTGCTTCGCGAAGGCCTCCCCGTTCGAGCAATGGTAGAGGAGGCACTTGTCTACTGGGACTGCAGCAGGCGATGGGTCGCCCGTCAAGAGTTGGAGCATCGCCCGCAGTGTCTTGGAGGGAAGCGAAGGAACCTGAAGCCTCATGGGGTCTTTTGGGCCGGAGAATGCCCGCATTGGGCGAGAGTGGCGCTGGAGCGAGGTGATGCATCGCCGAACGAACTCCCTCACCACCATTGGCGCCGTCACCCATGCCTCCTTCAGCTTGGCCAACCTGGAGCAGACATGGGCGAGCCGCTGGTCAATGAGCCTCGCATGCCCCTAGCCGGAGCTCAGCTCTGCCGGTACCCGCGGAAGCTAGAGTAGGGGGCTGCGCGTGGTGGCATCCACATACACCCACTGCTCCCGGAATCCCTTTGCATCTGAGTGGAGCATGAAGTCGATGCCGGAGCTAGCCATCACTGCCACCGCCTGGAATGACACGCATCCCGAGCATTGCCTGTTGTCGACCAGATGAGGCGGAACAGGGCCACGGACGGAGCGACACCCATGATGGCCTCACACAAAAAGGAAAAAGAGGCGAGCAGCACAATAGATCCAGGGTCCAGATGTAGCACATGGATATGATAGTGGGAGCACACGGCGTTGAAGAAATCAGAGAAAGGAGGGAACAAGCCAGCCAGGAGAGCGTGAAGATGAATGGGGATCTTGGTGGCCTCCATATCGATTTGGGCCCGGGAGGCGGGCCAGACCATCGTCGCCTTCCACTCGTTGGAATCAATGGCAAGGGTCGGGCTGACCTTGTCCAGCCCCTCCTGGTTGATCACCGTCGACCGACCAGGCGCGGGCACCAACCCAGGCGGGAATTCAGCGGGCACATAAGCCTTCCTTTTCTTCTTCAACCTTGGGGCCATGGTGGCGGAAGTGGATGGGCGCTGGAGCGGAATCTGGAGAAGAAGGCACAAGCACGCGGAAAAGGGGAGGAGTGGAGGACATGCGCAGCGGGCAATGGTGGCTGAGCCGCGCTCGCAACAGGCAGTCGTTAAGTCTGGCGGTTGCCGAGGCTACGTGGCGAAGTGGAGACGCCCATGTCCCATCAAGCGCCACGCGTCGACCGGTTCCGCAGGCGGGGCCCGCCGCGCTTCACCCTTGCCCTTTGGCTTCGCCTCAAAGCCAAGTCCGAGCACGCCTTGGGCCCGGGGGCTACTGTCGGTGTTCTGGGAACCGGGGTACCCAGACTTGCCTACCTACGGCCCACGGCTTGGCTCCATCAACGGCCTGGTACGGCCCATCTTCGGCATCAACAGCACAAGACCCTCGCGAGGGGCCAAGCCTCGCGAGGCGGACGACGCCAAGACCTCCAGAAGGAGCGGCTTCCCTAGGCTGGGTCCTGAGGAGCGGAGATTCCTATGCAGGCGCCCACCTCGTGAGGCTAAGGTGACGCAAGCCATGACGACCAAGGCCAGGCGGGCGCCAGCGGGTGCAGTACAACAGGTTTCCTCTTCTGTGCTAAAGAGGCAAGCGCAGGCGCGGAGTCCCGAGGAATCAGCCAAAGGTTTCCATTTCCGTGCTACAAGACCAACACCGCCAGGACGGCAGGACGGAGGTCATCGCCGAGCCCACCACGGCGTCACAGCCAGAAGCTTTGCAGGCGAAGACCACCTTTCGTCAGGATAAGATGTACTAGTTGTCTTCCTTTGAATTTGGCCATTGTGGGATCCCTTCCCGCCTTCATTTTGGGGGAAGAGGACCAAGGCCACTATAAATATAGCTTGGCCACCACCATAGAGGGGGACGGAGAAATCAGACCATCCGAACCCTCACCAGCTCACACCAACCCAAGAACATACCTCCTGAGGTTGTTCTTCCTCTGTACCAGTTCGTCCTCAGCCCACCTCGATGCTAATCCACCACAAAGCAGGAGTAGGATTTTACACCGCAATGTGGCCCGAACCTGGGTAAACTGTCGTGTCCCATTCCTTTCCAGTTCTTCAAGCTAGGCCATGAGATCGACGAGTTGGCAGACTGGGGAGATTGAGTTCTTCGCACGCACCCCATAGTTCGAATCTTTCTTGGGTCAGCGGAGCCCTGAATCCGACAACCTCTGCGTCCAGCTTCATGCATTGCACGGGTGCTTCACCAGCCCCGATGTCGCCACTCCCACCGATGGTGCGCTTCGCCAAAATCCTAATACACTCCATGAAGCGGTGACAACTGTGGACGGGGTGTGCGGCCGCCTATTATAACCAGAGGATCGGGCGCGCCATTAATATGGAGCAGTGGGAGCAAGGTGGGTGTCGGTCAAAGGGCTGGCTCACCTTGCGGTGAGCCTGTGCGGCGGACAGCTGGCACGCCTACCGTCATTTCACACAGCTACTAGCACGCCCCACAGTGAGTGCGTAGCGAACACGCGCATGCCTCGACTTCCCGGTCTGCCTGCTAGCATGCGTCTCGTCAACTCACGCATGCTCGTACGGCACATGGGACACATGCGCGGCACATATTATATTGATTTCTCCTTTTTGATGATTAATTATGCCGCTTTATTGCTTAACCGAAGCACGATACTTACATTGTTGGTCTAACGCACACGGTTCGAATAAAGAGTTCGTTTGCGATATTGGTTGATAATTATTTATAATTTCCTGTATATAAGAAGATTATATCAAAACTTCTCTCAAATCTGGAAAAAAAATATCACAGTCTATTGGTGTCCATATGACACCATGATAAGTTTCATGAATTTCAACTTAGTTTTGGATTTATTGGATCTTAAAATCAAGATTCTAGATGTTAGAAATTCCTTGCATGGGGACTAAACATGCACCCAGGGACACGTACATATATGATTTTGCAATCCATTTTCATGCACTATCACGGGTCTCATGTAGATCAAATTTGATTTTTGCACATTTAAATCCCTGGGAAATCAATCAATGTATAAAAAACGAACATATGTTATCTTCTTTTTTTCAATTTTCAACACTAAACTCCTTAGGTCACATGTTCGCTGCGAAAAAAGTTCGACATGCATCTTTGGGCCACATGCACGCGGTGGTGCTAGGACACTCACTCGCGTGGGCCCGCGAGGTCGCCATCCAGCACTATGACATGCGATGAGAGAGGTTAATTTGACCAACAAGGATGGTCATTTTTTGGTTTTTGTTATACGTATGGTAGGATTATATATATATAGTACGCGTTGAAGAGGGTGGCCGAGGGAAATACTACGCGTCATATAGGACACTCACTTGCGTGTGATGCTTCCATCCGTGGGCCCGCGAGGTTGTCCTCCATCAATTTGACCCAGCAAGGAGGTTTCTTTTTGGGTTGTGTTGCGGTACGAGTATATAGTACGCGTCGAAGAGGGGAGGAGGGGGCCGGTGCAACACATATATACTACACACACATCATTAATTGATCTCGCTCTGTGTGGGGACTTTGCGGTTTCCGTGGCAGGTCCCGCAAAGAAGTTGTGCATATTGGGTATTAAAAACATCACTAACACATTGGGCCATGTGTAGACGATGGTTGTCACTCATTCGCCTGCGACTCTTCCTCCATGGGCCCATGAGGTCGTCGTCCATCTAATATATGACACAACGAGAATGGTAATTTGATGAACAAGGAGGATTATTTTTGGGTCATGTTACGGTACGTAAGTAGGAGTATATATTACGTGTCGAAGAGGGGAGGGGGCAACATATATATACTACTTGTCATGAACCTCGGTTCATGTGGGGGACTTAAAGGTTTCCGAGGCAGGTGCCACATCAAAGTTCTGCGTATATATTAGGTATTCAAACATCACAACCACACATCTCCATACATGTGTTTGGCCTACAAGCAAGCGAGGGCGGTTGTCCTCTAGCACTCACTCACGGGGTTATCGGTGAGATGCTTCATCCATCTCTGTGTGTCCACTTGGTCAATCACTTCGATTGACAACGATAGAGGTTAATTTGACTTATAATTAGGAGGGGATTAAATTTTGGTTCGTCTTATACGGTTTGGTACATGCAACTATACTTCGCACACATGTGTACGCAAGAATCCCTCCCACCAGGTCGAAGTGGGGGGGGGGGGGGGGGGGGGGGGGGGGGGGGGGGGGGGGGGGGGGGGGGGGGGGGGGGGGGGGGGGGGGGGGGGGGAAATGTTGTGCTTTTGGTATTCAAACATATATGCATGCATCACGCATGTCCATACATATGTTTGGGGCACATACATGCAGTGGTTGTCTTTGGACACTCTCCCTTGCTTGGTTATAATCGACGACCTATATATTTGTGGGCCTGCGTGGACCATCACTTCGACCAACAATGCGAGAGAGGTTACCAGGGTGGATTCTTCTTCTCTTGGTTTGCGTTACCGTATAGTCGCACGTCGATCATGGTGAGATTCGAGACGTAAGTTTGAGGGCTCGCATACACATGAATCAAAGTTGTGCATTGCGTATATTCAAAAACCACATGACACTTCATACATATGTTTGGGCCACATGCACGCAGTGATTGTCTTCAGGCACTCCCTCGCGTGGTTATCGGCGACAAGCTAGCCTATTTTGTGGGGCCGCGTGTGGAACGTCAATGCATGACTTTGACCCAACAAACAAGAGAGGTTATACGACCAAGGTGGTGATTCTTCTTGGTCAGTCCTACAATACGCCTTGGTGAGATGCCCCCTCCCACTAACTCAAAGTGTGTGTGTGTGTGTGTATGTGTGGGGGGGTGGCACAGTACTACTTCATACTAGATGAACCTCCGTGGGGTCGGGGATGCCCGGTTAATTTGCGATGCACATGTGCCACATCAAAATTGTTATTTGGTTATTTAAATATCATAGCACATCATTTTCACACACACACACACATCGGGCCACCTTCAGGTGTGGTTGGTAAGTGGTGTCACCCATCTAACGCCAGAAGAACACATCTGTGGGCCCGCACACAGTCCACATTTGATCGGAAGCAAAGGGGGGAGGGGGTTGATGTACTCCTTTCGGTTTTGTGTTACAGTACGGTGAGATGTCAGACCTAGCTAATTGGGGGCATGCGTTCATAGCTAGGATTCCCCTCCCGACAACACGAAGTGTGTGTGTGTCTGTGTTTGGGGGGGGCTAGCAATAATAACATGCGCTTTGTGCGACAGGTGCCACATCAAAGTTGTGCATTGGATATTTGAACATCAAACCACCTTTTTCATACATATATTTGGTCCACATGCAAGTGTGTTTGTGTTTTGACCCTTTCCCGTGTTTTTTGGCCAAATTAATAAATAGCAGACGAGTCAGATGCAGCAACCATCTGCGATCGGGTACGAAACAGACACGGTTCCCTAGGACTACCCGTGTGCCGTGCCCTTGCTCCTGTCACCCACATGATCACAGTACACTAGGCTCCACGAGGCTTCCCCCCTCTAAAAAATATCTACTCAATTGCAATCTCGAAAATATCTACCCACGTAGATGGTTTTTCTGTTTGATAGCACATGATTAGTATGTCTGGACCGTGTGCGATGTCTGTTATTCCCACTGTGCTTTGATACATCTCCAACGTATCTATAATTTATGAAGTATTCATGCTGTTATTTTATCATTCTTGGATGTTTTACAATCATTTTATAACAACTTTATATCATATTTTGGGACTAACCTATTGACCCAGTGCCCAGTGCTAGTTGTTGTTTTTTGCTTGTTTTTTACATCACAGGAAATCAATACCAAACGGAGTCCAAATGCAACGAAACTTGACGGAGATTTTTTATGGACAAGAAGACCAAAAGTGGGCCAAAGAAGCACTCGGGGGGTGCCCCGAGGGGGCACAACCCACCAAGGCGCGCCAGGGGGCCAGGGCGCGCCCAGGTGGGTTGTGCCCACCTCGGTGGCCTCCTGCACCCCTTCTTTACCCTATAAATTGACAAATATTCCAAAACCTATCGGGGTTTACCTGGATCAGAAGTTCCACCGCCGCAAGGCTCCGTAGCCACCGAAAACCAATCTAGACCCGTTCCGGCACCCTGCCGGAGGGGGGAATCATCTCCAGTGGCCATCTTCATCATCCCGGCGGCCACCACGATGAGGAGGGAGTAGTCCACCCTCGGGGCTGAGGGTTTGTACCAGTAGCTATGTGTTCAATCTCTCTCTCTCTCATGATCTATATCATGGGCTTTGTTAACATAGATGGATCATATGATGTTTCTCCCCTCTATACTCTTGTTGTGATGAATTGAGTCTTTACGCTTTGAAGTTTTGTCTTGTCGAATTGAATATTCAGATATGAGAACACATGATGTATGTCTTGCGGTATGAATACTTGAGGTGACAATGGGGTATCATATTGATTCACTTGATGTATGTTATGGCACTCAACTTGCGGATTCCCGAGGTGATATTGGGGTAATCTATGCATAGGGGTTGATGCACATTTTTATTATCTTTTCTCCGATAGAAATGTTGGGGTCTCTTTGTAGTTCTTTGTGTGGATTGAGTATTATGAATATGAATTTGCTTTGGTGTTATTTTAGTACAAACTCTAGGATAGATCGAATGGAAAAAAATAGCTTTGTGTTATTTTAGTACGAACTCTTGAATAAATCGAACAGAAAGAATAGCTTTGAGGTGGTTCCGTACTCTACAAATGATTTCTTTCTTTTGTTCTCCGCTAATAGGAACTCGGGAGTGATTCTTTATTGCAGTTTGAGGGATAATCATATGATCCAACTATGTTAGCATTGTTGAGAGGTTGCACTAGTGAAAGTACGGACCCTAGGCCTTGTTTTCAATCATTGCAATACCGTTTTTGTGCCCGTTTACTATTTTGCTACCTTGCTGTTTTTATTTATTCAGATTATAAAAATATATTTCTACCATCAATATTACACTTTTATCACCATCTCTTCACCGAACTAGTACACCTATACAATTTGCCATTGTATTGGGTGTGTTGGGGACACAAGAGATTTCTTGTATTTGGTTGCAGGGTTGTTTGAGAGAGACCATCTTCATCCTACACCTCCCACGGATTGATAAGCCTTAGGTTATACACTTGAGGGAAAATTGCTACTGTCCTACAAAACTCTACGCTTGGAGGCCCAACACTAGTCTACAAGAATAAAGTTGCGTAGTAGACATCAAGCTCTTTTCTGGCACCGTTGCCGGGGAGGTGAGTGCGTGAAGGTATATCTTTAGATCTTGCAATTGAATCTCTTAGTTTCTTGTTTTATCACTAGTTTGGTTCATAAAAGAAAACTACCAAAAAATGGAATTGAGGTGGTCTCATGTTATTCGTCTTTACCATGTCTTTCTTGAAAATGATGGAAAGTAAAATTGTGCTCAATTGATGGAAGAAGAATTCAATAAAATGTTTGGCACAGAATCCATGAATGATGAGCATGATTGCAATTTTGCTAGTATGAATTCTTTGAATATCCATGATGCTAGTGATATGCAAAGCCATAAGCTTGGGGATGATATGTTTGATGAAGATGATATTTTTATTCCCCCAAGTTTTGATGAGAAAATTTATTATGATGAAAGCATGCCTCCTATTTATGATGATTATATTTGTGAAAGTGGATTTGGAGAGGTAATGACTTTATTTAGTGATGAATCCACTATTTTGGAAGAGGTTTCAATTGATTATTATGAGAACAAAGTTGCTATCTATGATGATTATGGTGATGACATGTATGCTATAAATAATAATGATAACCATGAAACTTTTCATCGTGATTTTAATTTTCAATCCCATGATAGTTACTTTGCTGAGTTTGCTCCCACTACTATTCATGAGAATAAATTTTCTTATGTGAGAGTAGTAAAATTTCTATGCTTGTGGGTCATGAAAAGAATTCTTTATGTGATAGTTATATTGTTGAATTCATTCATGATGCTACTGAAAATTATTATGAGGGAGGAACATATGCTTGTAGGAAATGCAATAATATCAAGTTTCCTCTCTATGTGTTGAAAGTTTTGAAGTTATGCTTGTTTTGCCTTCCTATGCTAGTTGATTCTTGTTCCCATAAGTTGTTTGCTCACAAAATCCCTATGCATAGGTAGTGGGTTAGACTTAAATGTGCTAGTCATATGCTTCATGTTGCTCTCTTTGTGTTTCAATTCTTATCTTTTATGCGAGCATCATTGAAATCATCATGCCTAGCTTAAAAGGCATTAAAGTAAAGCGCTTGTTGGGAGACAACCCAACACTTTTACTTACTGTTTTTGTGTGTTCACATGATTATGCTACTACATTGATCATATTTTATTGCTTTTGTTTCAATAAAGTTCCAAGTAAAGCCTTTGGGATCATGTTGGGTGATAGTTGATTTGATCTTGCTGAAAAACAGAAACTTTTGCGCTCACGAAAATAAGTCTCATTTTTAACAGAAGAGTGAGTTGGAGTTGATTATTTTTGCAGAAGTTTAATATACAAATTGCCCACGTGTTTCAAATCTTTTCATAATTTTTTGAGTAGCAGAAGTATGGTTTGAGTACAGATTACTACAGACTGTTCTGTTTTTGACAGATTCTGTTTTCAATGCATAGTTTGCTTGTTTTCTAGTTTCTATGGCTTATATTGATCAATATAAATTGTGCAAATGATATGCTACAGTAGGAATTGCGTGGAAAAAATTAAGAATCTTGTCTATGACAGTACCCAAGTGAAATGGTTTGCTCTTTATCATACTAACCTATCTCACAAAGTTCCGTTAAGTTTTGTGTGATTGAAGTTTTCAAGTTTTGGGTGAGATATCGATATGAGGAGAATAAGGATTGACAAGACCCTAAGCTTGGGGATGCCCAAGGCACCCCAAGGTAATATTCAAGGACGATCCAAGCAACTAAGCTTGGGGATGCCCCGGAAGGCATCCCCTCTTTCGTCTCCAACATTATCGGTAACCTTACTTAGAGCTATACTTTTATTCGTCACATGATATGAGTTTTACTTGGAACGTCAATTTATTTTGTTATGATTTGATTTCTTTTATTTAGAATAATCTTTTGCATCTTTTATTTCAATAAAAATGTCAAGTATAGCCTTTGCCATGCTTATTTTGCAAGTCTACATGTTGCTGTTTTAAAACAGAAAGTTTACCGATGTTGCAAAAATTACCTAGAAAAGTAAGAATGCGATAAAATGTTGAAACTTTTTGCAAAATAAGCTCTGATAAGTTTTCTAAAGTGTGGTAGAATTTAATAATGTTTGGAGTTGAATAAGTATTGATACTCTTGCATTCTTTACAGACTGTACTATTTTTGCAGATTGCTGTTATGTTTGCATTGTTTACTTGTTTAATGATTCTATTTAGGATAGGAGTATTAAATATGCAGAGGCATTTAGTATGCAATGTTTAATAATAATTTTAGTGATTTGTTATAGTAGAGAATGATAAAGCTTTTGCATTGGTTTATACTAACTTATCTCACGAGTTCTTGTTGAGTTTTGTGTGGATGAAGTTTTTAAGATTTAGGGAAACCGTGATATAAAAGGGAATTAAGGAGACACAAAAGCTCAAGCTTGGAGATGCCCAAGGCATCCCAAGATAATATTTCAAGAAGTCTCAAGCATCTAAACCTGGGGATGCCCCAGTAGGCATCCCACCTTTCTTTACCAACAATTATCGGTTAGTATCGGTTGAGCCTAAGTTTTTGCTTCTTCACATGGGTTGTGCTATTCTTAGAATGTCATGTTATTTTTGTTTTACTTGCTGCTTTAGTAAAATACTTAGATCTGAAAGTTTTTAAATAAAATAGAGTCCTCAAATAGTTGCCAAGGAGGCTAAGTAAGAGGCATTAACATCCCGTCAACGAAGCTCTTTTCATTGGAATTGCTCTTGTGCTTCACTTATATCCTATGAGTAAATTATTGAATAAATTGAATGTCATGAAGTTGATATTATATCATGCCTAGTGGTAGCTTCACATTGGGTTCAGAAAGTGAAATCTTTTGAGGCCTGACAATCACAATTTTGGTCATATAAGCAATTCATGAATAATTAGTATAAGGAAGAGAACTTTCACATGCAAATACACTATCCTGGAAATCTTTTGTGATTGTGAGCCCCGATCAAAATATTATATGCCAAAATTGATGATGTTGGACAAGGAAGACAACGTAATGGTTTCTGTTTGTTCATATTCACATAGAAGTTATATTGTCATAGATCCTTCAACATGTGGTGCTTTCCCCCCATCTTTGCTAGCCAAAAATTCCGCACCAAGTAGAGATACTACTTGTGCATCCAAAAACCCTTAAACCCAAATCTTATTTTCAAGAGTACACCATACCTACCTAAGGATTGAGCAAGATCCTTCAAGTAAGTTGTCATCGGTGCAATAAGGCAATAAAAATTGCTTCTGAAAGTGTTAGATCATTTAGTGTAAGAGAAAATTGAGCGTTGTACAAACTTGTGATGGCAAAGCAATAAAAACGACGGACTACATAATAAAGGTTGCTATCATAAGGGGCAATATAACGTGACATTCTTTTGCACTAAGGGGTTGACCATACAAACAAATAAGCGCATGGCAACCTCCGCTTCCCTCTGCGAAGGGCCTATCTTTTACTTTTCAATATTTATTTTTATGCAAAGAGTCAAAGTTATTCTCTCTATTCCTTCTTATTTTTCTCTTTTGGCAAGTATCATGTGGTGAGGAAAGATCTAGGCACATATGTCTAGTTGAATGTGGGTGGCATGAGTTATTATTGTTGACATCACCCTTGAGGTGAATACGTTTGGAGGCAAAACAATAAGCCCCTATCTTTCTATGTGTCCGGTTGAAACATTTTGCTCATGTGTATGCGGTGAGTGTTAGCAATCATAGAAGACTATATGATAGTTGAGTATGTGGAGCTCTTACTTAAACTCTGTTGAATAAGTTGAATTGCAATTGCTTGGTGACTAAGAATGTTGGTGTACAAAAGTAGGGGGTCCCCTTTTTGCACCCCTTTACTTGTGCGCGGGCAGTCGCAGCCCCATGTCCCTGGCCACGCTTGGCTGGGTAGAGGAAGCAAAGGCACAAGATGACTAGATCAACGCCAAGACGGAAACACAAAGAGCAGAAGGGCGAGGTGGACTCCCCCGGCAAGGCCCTTGCCGGGGCGGCCTCCACAGCCCCGGCAAGAGCCTTGCCGGGGCAACCTGCCCAGCACCAGCAGGGCTGCCACCCTCGAGCCTGAGAGTTCCGATGCCCTCAACCACATTGGAACCAAAGCTTGGGAGGTGCCTCCATGGTGGCATGCAGATCTTTGTGAAGACCTGAAGCATACAAAATCAGATGAGAATCAGAAGACGACGATCCTCGGCAAGATCCTGGCCGAGGATACCCACGAGACCCCCGGCAAGCCCCTTGCCGGGGACGACCACAACGCCACGGCAAGACCCTTGCCGGGGCCCCGACAAGACACTTTCCGAAGACATCCGCGGGGCCGCAGCCAGGCCCACATCTGCCAAAGCTCCGCCGCCGTTCCCATGCAGCTGCCAGCCCATCAACTAGGCGAACACCTGCGTGGCGACGTGCGGCCTCTAGGCCAACTCAGCAAGCACCTGCGTGGTGGCATGCAGATCTTCATGAAGACCCTACCACCACGCCAACTCAGCAGCCTGCCAGCCTACGTGGCACTGCATGCCTTGTTGGCCTGGACACGTGCCGAAGCAAGGCGGAGCGGCGACGGACGGGACGGACCTTGTTACCGCCCCTGATAAAGCAAGTGGACACCTAAGTAGCGCATTTAATGCACTTTGTCCTGTAATGACAAGCGATAAGCTTGTGCACTGTATAACTTTCCACCTCCTGTGTGCCACTGTGGCAACCCCTTTGCCTATAAAAGGAGGCCCGCAGCGTACTGGGAGAGGATTTGGATCTTCTGGATGACGCACGCACCGTAGCTAGTTCAAAAGCTCAAGAACACTCAAATATACACCAAAGCAGGACTAGGGTATTACGCATCCTCGCGGCCCGAACCTGGGTAAACGATCTTTGTGCTGGCTTCTAGACCCGCTCTTTGCACAACCCCGTGCCCGCCAACCGTAGAAGGGATTCCAGTGATCCCATAGGTGTCGTTTTCCCCCGACATCTTTGGCGCGCCAGGTAGGGGAGGCACCGTTGTGAAAATCTGGTCTAGCTGGCGCAGCAGCTTCATAGTGGTCGTCACTCCAAGGAAGAAGACGACCGAATGAGCGACAAGGTCCTCCTCCTGGGAGTTCAGCTCGGCCTGGTGCTGGTGCCGAGCGGCCTCGTCCTTGGTGGCCTGTCCCTTCATCGCCTCTTGGGCTTTTTCGACATCGGCCTTCAACAGGAGAAGCTCCTGTTTGCGCTCAGCCAGCAGATCCTGAGCAACCTTTAGTTCCTCGTGGGCCTGGCGGAACCAGGCCTGCGTCTCGGTGACGCGCCCCGTGAGGTCCGCCTCCGCCTTGTCCACCGCCGCCATCCTCGACTTTGCCTTGTCCAGGCGGGCACGGTGAAGCATCTGGAGCTTCTGGAAGTTGGCGCTCATGGCCCGAAGGAGCTAGCAATAATAACGTGCGCTTTGTGCGACAGGTGCCACATCAAAGTTGTGCATTGGGTATTTGAACATCAAACCACCTTTTTCATACATATATTTGGTCCACATGCAAGTGTGTTTGTGTTTTGACCCTTTCCCGCATTTTTTGGCCAAATTAATAAACAGCAGACGAGTCAGACGCAGCAACCGTCTGTGATCGGGTACGAAACAGACACGGTTCCCTAGGACTACCCGTGTGCCGTGCCCCTGCCCCTGTCACCCACATGATCATAGTACACTGGGCTCCACGAGGCTTCCCCCCCTCTAAAAAAATATCTACTCAATTGCAATCTCGAAAATATCTACCCACGTAGATGGTTTTTCTGTTTGATAGCACAAGATTAGTATGTCTGGACCGTGTGCGATGTCTGTTATTCCCGCTGTGCTTTGATACGTCTCCAATGTATCTATAATTTATGAAGTATTCATGCTGTTTTTTTATCATTCTTGGATGTTTTACAATCATTTTATAGCAACTTTATATCATTTTTTGGGACTAACCTATTGACCCAGTGCCCAGTGCCAGTTGTTGTTTTTTGCTTGTTTTTTACATCATAGGAAATCAATACCAAACGGAGTCCAAATGCAACGAAACTTCACGGAGATTTTTTATGGACCAGAAGACCAACAGTGGGCCAAAGAAGCACCCGGGGGGTTCCCCGAGGGGGGCACAACCCACCAAGGCGCGCCAGGGGGCCCAGGCGCGCCCAGGTGGGGTGTGCCCACCTCAGTGACCTCCCGCACCCCCTCTTTACCCTATAAATTCACAAATATTCCAAAACCTATCGGGGTTAGCCTAGATCAGAAGTTTCGCCGCTGCAAGGCTTCGTAGCCACCGAAAACCAATCTAGACCCGTTCCGGCACGCTGCCGGAGGGGGAATCATCTCCGGTGGCCATCTTCATCATCCCGGCGGCCACCATGATGAGGAGGGAGTAGTCCACCCTCGGGGCTGAGGGTTTGTACCAGTAGCTATGTGTTTAATCTCTCTCTCTCATGATCTATATCATGGGCTTTGTTAACATAGATGGATCATATGATGTTTCCCCCCTCTATACTCTTGTTGTGATGAATTGAGTCTTTACGCTTTGAAGTTTTGTCTTGTCGGATTGAATATTCAGCTATGAGAACACATGATGTATGTCTTGCGGTATGAATACTTGAGGTGACAATGGGGTATCATATTGATTCACTTGATGTATGTTATGGCACTCAACTTGCGGATTCCCGAGGTGATATTGGGGTAATCTATACATAGGGGTTGATGCACGTTTTTATTATTTTTTCTCCGATAGAAACTTTGGGGTCTCTTCGTAGTTCTTTGTGTGGATTGAGTATTATGAATATGAATTTGCTTTGGTGTTATTTTAGTACGAACTCTAGGATAGATCGAACGAAAAAAAATAGCTTTGTGTTATTTTAGTATGACTCTTGAATAGATCGAACGGAAAGAATAGCTTTGAGGTGGTTCCGTACTCTACAAATGATTTCTTTCTTTTGTTCTCCGCTAATAGGAACTCGGGAGTGATTCTTTATTGCACTTTGAGGGATAATCATATGATCCAACTATGTTAGCATTGTTGAGAGGTTGCACTAGTGAAAGTACGGACCCTAGGCCTTGTTTTCAAGCATTGCAATACCATTTTGTGCCCGTTTACTATTTGCTACCTTGCTGTTTTTATTTATTCAGATTATGGGGGGGGGGGGGGGGGGGGGGGGGGGGGGGGGGGGGGGGGGGGGGGGGGGGGGGGGGGGGGGGGGGGGGGGGGGGGGGGGGGGGGGGGGGGGGGGGGGGGGGGGGGGGGGGGGGGGGGGGGGGGGGGGGGGGGGGGGGGGGGGGGGGGGGGGGGGGGGGGGGGGGGGGGGGGGGGGGGGGGGGGGGGGGGGGGGGGGGGGGGGGGGGGGGGGGGGGGGGGGGGGGGGGGGGGGGGGGGGGGGGGGGGGGGGGGGGGGGGGGGGGGGGGGGGGGGGGGGGGGGGGGGGGGGGGGGGGGGGGGGGGGGGGGGGGGGGGGGGGGGGGGGGGGGGGGGGGGGGGGGGGGGGGGGGGGGGGGGGGGGGGGGGGGGGGGGGGGGGGGGGGGGGGGGGGGGGGGGGGGGGGGGGGGGGGGGGGGGGGGGGGGGGGGGGGGGGGGGGGGGGGGGGGGGGGGGGGGGGGGGGGGGGGGGGGGGGGGGGGGGGGGGGGGGGGGGGGGGGGGGGGGGGGGGGGGGGGGGGGGGGGGGGGGGGGGGGGGGGGGGGGGGGGGGGGGGGGGGGGGGGGGGGGGGGGGGGGGGGGGGGGGGGGGGGGGGGGGGGGGGGGGGGGGGGGGGGGGGGGGGGGGGGGGGGGGGGGGGGGGGGGGGGGGGGGGGGGGGGGGGGGGGGGGGGGGGGGGGGGGGGGGGGGGGGGGGGGGGGGGGGGGGGGGGGGGGGGGGGGGGGGGGGGGGGGGGGGGGGGGGGGGGGGGGGGGGGGGGGGGGGGGGGGGGGGGGGGGGGGGGGGGGGGGGGGGGGGGGGGGGGGGGGGGGGGGGGGGGGGGGGGGGGGGGGGGGGGGGGGGGGGGGGGGGGGGGGGGGGGGGGGGGGGGGGGGGGGGGGGGGGGGGGGGGGGGGGGGGGGGGGGGGGGGGGGGGGGGGGGGGGGGGGGGGGGGGGGGGGGGGGGGGGGGGGGGGGGGGGGGGGGGGGGGGGGGGGGGGGGGGGGGGGGGGGGGGGGGGGGGGGGGGGGGGGGGGGGGGGGGGGGGGGGGGGGGGGGGGGGGGGGGGGGGGGGGGGGGGGGGGGGGGGGGGGGGGGGGGGGGGGGGGGGGGGGGGGGGGGGGGGGGGGGGGGGGGGGGGGGGGGGGGGGGGGGGGGGGGGGGGGGGGGGGGGGGGGGGGGGGGGGGGGGGGGGGGGGGGGGGGGGGGGGGGGGGGGGGGGGGGGGGGGGGGGGGGGGGGGGGGGGGGGGGGGGGGGGGGGGGGGGGGGGGGGGGGGGGGGGGGGGGGGGGGGGGGGGGGGGGGGGGGGGGGGGGGGGGGGGGGGGGGGGGGGGGGGGGGGGGGGGGGGGGGGGGGGGGGGGGGGGGGGGGGGGGGGGGGGGGGGGGGGGGGGGGGGGGGGGGGGGGGGGGGGGGGGGGGGGGGGGGGGGGGGGGGGGGGGGGGGGGGGGGGGGGGGGGGGGGGGGGGGGGGGGGGGGGGGGGGGGGGGGGGGGGGGGGGGGGGGGGGGGGGGGGGGGGGGGGGGGGGGGGGGGGGGGGGGGGGGGGGGGGGGGGGGGGGGGGGGGGGGGGGGGGGGGGGGGGGGGGGGGGGGGGGGGGGGGGGGGGGGGGGGGGGGGGGGGGGGGGGGGGGGGGGGGGGGGGGGGGGGGGGGGGGGGGGGGGGGGGGGGGGGGGGGGGGGGGGGGGGGGGGGGGGGGGGGGGGGGGGGGGGGGGGGGGGGGGGGGGGGGGGGGGGGGGGGGGGGGGGGGGGGGGGGGGGGGGGGGGGGGGGGGGGGGGGGGGGGGGGGGGGGGGGGGGGGGGGGGGGGGGGGGGGGGGGGGGGGGGGGGGGGGGGGGGGGGGGGGGGGGGGGGGGGGGGGGGGGGGGGGGGGGGGGGGGGGGGGGGGGGGGGGGGGGGGGGGGGGGGGGGGGGGGGGGGGGGGGGGGGGGGGGGGGGGGGGGGGGGGGGGGGGGGGGGGGGGGGGGGGGGGGGGGGGGGGGGGGGGGGGGGGGGGGGGGGGGGGGGGGGGGGGGGGGGGGGGGGGGGGGGGGGGGGGGGGGGGGGGGGGGGGGGGGGGGGGGGGGGGGGGGGGGGGGGGGGGGGGGGGGGGGGGGGGGGGGGGGGGGGGGGGGGGGGGGGGGGGGGGGGGGGGGGGGGGGGGGGGGGGGGGGGGGGGGGGGGGGGGGGGGGGGGGGGGGGGGGGGGGGGGGGGGGGGGGGGGGGGGGGGGGGGGGGGGGGGGGGGGGGGGGGGGGGGGGGGGGGGGGGGGGGGGGGGGGGGGGGGGGGGGGGGGGGGGGGGGGGGGGGGGGGGGGGGGGGGGGGGGGGGGGGGGGGGGGGGGGGGGGGGGGGGGGGGGGGGGGGGGGGGGGGGGGGGGGGGGGGGGGGGGGGGGGGGGGGGGGGGGGGGGGGGGGGGGGGGGGGGGGGGGGGGGGGGGGGGGGGGGGGGGGGGGGGGGGGGGGGGGGGGGGGGGGGGGGGGGGGGGGGGGGGGGGGGGGGGGGGGGGGGGGGGGGGGGGGGGGGGGGGGGGGGGGGGGGGGGGGGGGGGGGGGGGGGGGGGGGGGGGGGGGGGGGGGGGGGGGGGGGGGGGGGGGGGGGGGGGGGGGGGGGGGGGGGGGGGGGGGGGGGGGGGGGGGGGGGGGGGGGGGGGGGGGGGGGGGGGGGGGGGGGGGGGGGGGGGGGGGGGGGGGGGGGGGGGGGGGGGGGGGGGGGGGGGGGGGGGGGGGGGGGGGGGGGGGGGGGGGGGATGGCTCCTACTATCATCGATAGCGATGCAGTCCAGGGTGAGACTTTTCTCCTCGGATAGATCTTTGTGTTCGGCAGCTTCACACTGCGGGCCAACTCGCTTGGCCATCTGGAGCAGATCGAAAGTTACACCCCTGGCCACCAGGCCAGGTTTGGAAGCTTAAATTACACGGCCAATATCCGCGGAGACTTGATCTTCGATGGATTCGAGCCCCTGCCTGGTGCGCCACGCGGTCACGATAAGTACAATTTAGCTCTACCATCAGACCGTATTCAGGAGATCGCACCGGCAGCCGCTCCGAGCCTCAATTCGGAGCCAGTTTTGCCATCCAGGGATGGGTGGATAGACCCCGCCACGGAGGTCGTATCCTCTACAGTGATCGAGCCGAATATCGACCTTACCCTTCACGAGAGCCGTGTTGCCAAACTGCCGGATCCTTCTCCGGCCACGGGCTCCAAACCTCCTGCGCCCGTTCCTATCGAATCCAATTGGGCACGGATCATGGAGTTTACCTCCGCGGATATTTTTCAGCACCCGCCCTTCGGCGACATACTGAACTCATTAAGGTCTCTCTCCTTGTCAGGAGGATCCTAGCCGAACTATGTCCGACAGGATTGGGATGCGGATGACGAATAAATTTGCCGCCCACCCACCACCCACTTAGTAGCCACTGTCGACGACTTAACCAACATGCTCGACTTCGACTCCGAAGACATCGACGGTATGGACGATGATGCGGGAGACGAAGAGGAACCATTGCCCACAGGGCACTGGACAGCCACCTCATCATACGATATATACATGGTGGACACACCCAAAGAAGGCAATGGCGACGAGACAACAGAGGATGACCCCTCCAAGAAGCAACCCAAGCGCCGGCGTCAGCGGCACCGCTCTAAGTCCCGCCAAGGCAAAAGTGGTGATACTGGCACCAGAGATAATAGCACTCTGGACAGTGCCGAAGACAACAACAATCCCCTCTAGCAAGATTTAGGGCAGGAGGAGAGAGCGGCAGATGGAGAGGCGGAGGATGATAATCACATGCCTCCCTCCGAAGACGAGACAAGCCTCGACGATTACGAATTCGTCGTGCCTGAGGATCCCGTCGAACAAGAGCACTTCAAGCGCCGGCTTATAGCCACGACATATAGCCTTAAGAAAAAGCAGCAGCAGCTTCAAGCTGATAAAGATTTGCTAGCTGACAGATGGACTGAAGTCATGGAGACCGAGGAATACAAACTCGAACGCCCCTCCAAGAGTTACCCAAAGTGCAGGTTGCTACCCCGACTGGAGGAGGAAGCACCGGGACTCTACTTGGCGTGGAAGGAAAGCTAGGCAATACAGATATGTATATCTCCTCCTTTGTAACCGAGCTTGTGTAACCCTAGCCCCCTCCGTTGTCTATATAAACCGGAGGGTTTTAGTCCGTAGGACAACAGCCAATCATACCATAGGCTAGCTTCTAGGGTTTAGCCTCTCCGATCTCGTGGTAGATCAACTCTTGTAATACTCATATCATCAAGAATAAATCAAGCAGGACGTAGGGTTTTACCTCCATCAAGAGGGCCCGAACCTGGGTAAAACATCGTGTTCCCTGCCTCCTGTTACCATCCACCTTAGACGCACAGTTCGGGACCCCCTACACGAGATCCGCCGGTTTTGACACCGACATTGGTGCTTTCATTGAGAGTTCCTCTGGGGGGGGGGGGGGGGGGGGGGGGGGGGGGGGGGGGGGGGGGGGGGGGGGGGGGGGGGGGGGGGGGGGGGGGGGGGGGGGGGGGGGGGGGGGGGGGGGGGGGGGGGGGGGGGGGGGGGGGGGGGGGGGGGGGGGGGGGGGGGGGGGGGGGGGGGGGGGGGGGGGGGGGGGGGGGGGGGGGGGGGGGGGGGGGGGGGGGGGGGGGGGGGGGGGGGGGGGGGGGGGGGGGGGGGGGGGGGGGGGGGGGGGGGGGGGGGGGGGGGGGGGGGGGGGGGGGGGGGGGGGGGGGGGGGGGGGGGGGGGGGGGGGGGGGGGGGGGGGGGGGGGGGGGGGGGGGGGGGGGGGGGGGGGGGGGGGGGGGGGGGGGGGGGGGGGGGGGGGGGGGGGGGGGGGGGGGGGGGGGGGGGGGGGGGGGGGGGGGGGGGGGGGGGGGGGGGGGGGGGGGGGGGGGGGGGGGGGGGGGGGGGGGGGGGGGGGGGGGGGGGGGGGGGGGGGGGGGGGGGGGGGGGGGGGGGGGGGGGGGGGGGGGGGGGGGGGGGGGGGGGGGGGGGGGGGGGGGGGGGGGGGGGGGGGGGGGGGGGGGGGGGGGGGGGGGGGGGGGGGGGGGGGGGGGGGGGGGGGGGGGGGGGGGGGGGGGGGGGGGGGGGGGGGGGGGGGGGGGGGGGGGGGGGGGGGGGGGGGGGGGGGGGGGGGGGGGGGGGGGGGGGGGGGGGGGGGGGGGGGGGGGGGGGGGGGGGGGGGGGGGGGGGGGGGGGGGGGGGGGGGGGGGGGGGGGGGGGGGGGGGGGGGGGGGGGGGGGGGGGGGGGGGGGGGGGGGGGGGGGGGGGGGGGGGGGGGGGGGGGGGGGGGGGGGGGGGGGGGGGGGGGGGGGGGGGGGGGGGGGGGGGGGGGGGGGGGGGGGGGGGGGGGGGGGGGGGGGGGGGGGGGGGGGGGGGGGGGGGGGGGGGGGGGGGGGGGGGGGGGGGGGGGGGGGGGGGGGGGGGGGGGGGGGGGGGGGGGGGGGGGGGGGGGGGGGGGGGGGGGGGGGGGGGGGGGGGGGGGGGGGGGGGGGGGGGGGGGGGGGGGGGGGGGGGGGGGGGGGGGGGGGGGGGGGGGGGGGGGGGGGGGGGGGGGGGGGGGGGGGGGGGGGGGGGGGGGGGGGGGGGGGGGGGGGGGGGGGGGGGGGGGGGGGGGGGGGGGGGGGGGGGGGGGGGGGGGGGGGGGGGGGGGGGGGGGGGGGGGGGGGGGGGGGGGGGGGGGGGGGGGGGGGGGGGGGGGGGGGGGGGGGGGGGGGGGGGGGGGGGGGGGGGGGGGGGGGGGGGGGGGGGGGGGGGGGGGGGGGGGGGGGGGGGGGGGGGGGGGGGGGGGGGGGGGGGGGGGGGGGGGGGGGGGGGGGGGGGGGGGGGGGGGGGGGGGGGGGGGGGGGGGGGGGGGGGGGGGGGGGGGGGGGGGGGGGGGGGGGGGGGGGGGGGGGGGGGGGGGGGGGGGGGGGGGGGGGGGGGGGGGGGGGGGGGGGGGGGGGGGGGGGGGGGGGGGGGGGGGGGGGGGGGGGGGGGGGGGGGGGGGGGGGGGGGGGGGGGGGGGGGGGGGGGGGGGGGGGGGGGGGGGGGGGGGGGGGGGGGGGGGGGGGGGGGGGGGGGGGGGGGGGGGGGGGGGGGGGGGGGGGGGGGGGGGGGGGGGGGGGGGGGGGGGGGGGGGGGGGGGGGGGGGGGGGGGGGGGGGGGGGGGGGGGGGGGGGGGGGGGGGGGGGGGGTCCTACATCGTCGTCCATACCGTCGATGTCTTCGGAGTCGAAGTCGAGCATGTCGGTTAAATCATCGACAGTGGCTACAAAGTGGGAGGCGGGTGGGCGTCGAATTTCTTCGTCGTCCGCATCCCAATCCTGTTGGCCATAATCCGGCCAGGGCTCTCCTGACAAAGAGAGAGACCTTAGTGAATTTAGAATGTCGCTGAAGGGCGAGTGCTGAAAGATATCCGTGGCGGTGAATTCCATGACCGGCGCCCACTCAGATTCGATTGGCAGGGGCGCGGATGGTTCGGGTCCGGAAGAGAATCCGACACCTTGGAGCCACGGGCTGTGCAGAGGATTAAGCTGGTGTTTGGCTCGATCGCCGTCGAGACTGCAGCCCCTGAGGCGGTGTCTAGCCACTCGTCCTTGATTGGCGCAGTTGGCTCCGAGCTAAGGGTCGGAGCTGATGCGGGTGCGGCCTTTGGAGTACCGTCCGGTGGCAGAGCTAGGTCATACCCATCGCGACAGTGCGGCGCGCCCGGCTGTGGCTCGAATCCGTCGAAGATCAAGTCCCCACGGATATTAGCTGTGTAATTCAAACTTTCAAATCTGACCTGATGGCCAGGGGTGTAGCTTTCAATCTGCTCCAGATGGCCAAGCGAATTAGCCCGCAGTGCAAAGCCGCCGAATACGAAGATCTCTCCGGGGAGAAAAGTCTCACCCTCGGTTTGATTCTTCGTATTGCCATGGTCCGGCAGTGGTTAGCCCTGCTCTAACGTTGGGTATGTGTGATTGTTATTTCTGGCAAGGTAGGATTTGGGACGGCGCTTGCGCCGCCGCTTTGACTGCTTCTCGAGGGAACAAGCCTTCGGTGTGTCCTTCCGTTCCTCGTCGTCGTCTTCTTTTGGTATGTCCACCATGTATATGTCATGTGATGATGTGGACGTCCAGCGCCCTATGGGTGCTGGTTCATGTTCGTCTCCTACATCGTCGTCCATACCGTCGATGTCTTCGGAGTCGAAGTCGAGCATGTCGGTTAAAT
>JAAAWM010010053.1:0-33218 GCA_036873465.1 Thinopyrum obtusiflorum
CTCATAAGGAAAGCAATCAAAGAACACCTCATGCTTCAAATTTGTCACACAACATTTACCATACGTGCATGCTACGGGACTTGCAAACTTCAACACAAGTATTTATCAAATTCACAATTACTCAACTAGCACAACTCTAATATCACCATCTTCATATCTCAAAACGATCACCAAGTATCAAACTTCTCATAGTATTCAATGCGCTTTATATGAAAGTTTTTATTGTACCCATCTTGGATGACTATCATATTAGGACTAAATTCATAAACAAAGAAAATTACCATGCTGTTTAAGACTCTCAAAATAATATAAGTGAAGCATGAGATTTTATCTATTTCTATAAAATAAAACCACCACCGTGCTCTAAAAAGATATAAGTGAGGCACTAGAGCAAACGTCAAACTACTCCAAAAGATATAAGTGAAGATCAATGAGTAGTTGAATAATTATGTAACTATCCCCCCCCCCCCCCCCCCCCCCCCCCCCCCCCCCCCCCCCCCCCCCCCCCCCCCCCCCCCCCCCCCCCCCCCCCCCCCCCCCCCCCCCCCCCCCCCCCCCCCCCCCCCCCCCCCCCCCCCCCCCCCCCCCCCCCCCCCCCCCCCCCCCCCCCCCCCCCCCCCCCCCCCCCCCCCCCCCCCCCCCCCCCCCCCCCCCCCCCCCCCCCCCCCCCCCCCCCCCCCCCCCCCCCCCCCCCCCCCCCCCCCCCCCCCCCCCCCCCCCCCCCCCCCCCCCCCCCCCCCCCCCCCCCCCCCCCCCCCCCCCCCCCCCCCCCCTTTTAGTTTCTTGTTTTATCACTAGTTTAGTTTATAAAAGAAAACTAAAAAATGGAATTGATGGTGCTTCATATGCTTCATCTTTTTAATATCTTTCATGAAAATAGGGATTCCGATAATTATGCCAAAATGTTAGAAGAAGAATGCATGTGACGTCCCAGGCTCAATCGTACACTAATCATACACGCAAACGTGTACGATCAAGATCAGGGACTCACGAGAAGATATCACAACACAACTCTAAACACAATAAAATGGAGGTCCACAATATTACAAACCAGGGATCCAAAGATCCGAATACATAAGTCAGTCATACAAATAATATCTGAGTACAGACATAGTTAGACAAGTTTTGCCTTAAGAAGGCTAGCACAAACAGCGACTCTAGATCGAAAGGCGTTGGCCTCCTGCCTGGGAACCTCCGATCCTACTCCTGGTCGACTGGCTCGGTCCAGTAGTAAGTACCGTCTGGACCCTCCTGGTAGTAAGCTCCTGAGGTGGCATCTGGCTCCTGGGCTCCATCGTCTGATGTATCATCAAGGTGGGGTATGGGGAAAAGAGAAAGTAAAGCAACAGTGAGTACTCATCCGAAGTACTCAGCAAGCAAGGATCTAAACTACATATGCAACATTATCAATGAGAAGGCTGTATATCCCCCCCCCCCCCCCCCCCCCCCCCCCCCCCCCCCCCCCCCCCCCCCCCCCCCCCCCCCCCCCCCCCCCCCCCCCCCCCCCCCCCCCCCCCCCCCCCCCCCCCCCCCCCCCCCCCCCCCCCCCCCCCCCCCCCCCCCCCCCCCCCCCCCCCCCCCCCCCCCCCCCCCCCCCCCCCCCCCCCCCCCCCCCCCCCCCCCCCCCCCCCCCCCCCCCCCCCCCCCCCCCCCCCCCCCCCCCCCCCCCCCCCCCCCCCCCCCCCCCCCCCCCCCCCCCCCCCCCCCCCCCCCCCCCCCCCCCCCCCCCCCCCCCCCCCCCCCCCCCCCCCCCCCCCCCCCCCCCCCCCCCCCCCCCCCCCCCCCCCCCCCCCCCCCCCCCCCCCCCCCCCCCCCCCCCCCCCCCCCCCCCCCCCCCCCCCCCCCCCCCCCCCCCCCCCCCCCCCCCCCCCCCCCCCCCCCCCCCCCCCCCCCCCCCCCCCCCCCCCCCCCCCCCCCCCCCCCCCCCCCCCCCCCCCCCCCCCCCCCCCCCCCCCCCCCCCCCCCCCCCCCCCCCCCCCCCCCCCCCCCCCCCCCCCCCCCCCCCCCCCCCCCCCCCCCCCCCCCCCCCCCCCCCCCCCCCCCCCCCCCCCCCCCCCCCCCCCCCCCCCCCCCCCCCCCCCCCCCCCCCCCCCCCCCCCCCCCCCCCCCCCCCCCCCCCCCCCCCCCCCCCCCCCCCCCCCCCCCCCCCCCCCCCCCCCCCCCCCCCCCCCCCCCCCCCCCCCCCCCCCCCCCCCCCCCCCCCCCCCCCCCCCCCCCCCCCCCCCCCCCCCCCCCCCCCCCCCCCCCCCCCCCCCCCCCCCCCCCCCCCCCCCCCCCCCCCCCCCCCCCCCCCCCCCCCCCCCCCCCCCCCCCCCCCCCCCCCCCCCCCCCCCCCCCCCCCCCCCCCCCCCCCCCCCCCCCCCCCCCCCCCCCCCCCCCCCCCCCCCCCCCCCCCCCCCCCCCCCCCCCCCCCCCCCCCCCCCCCCCCCCCCCCCCCCCCCCCCCCCCCCCCCCCCCCCCCCCCCCCCCCCCCCCCCCCCCCCCCCCCCCCCCCCCCCCCCCCCCCCCCCCCCCCCCCCCCCCCCCCCCCCCCCCCCCCCCCCCCCCCCCCCCCCCCCCCCCCCCCCCCCCCCCCCCCCCCCCCCCCCCCCCCCCCCCCCCCCCCCCCCCCCCCCCCCCCCCCCCCCCCCCCCCCCCCCCCCCCCCCCCCCCCCCCCCCCCCCCCCCCCCCCCCCCCCCCCCCCCCCCCCCCCCCCCCCCCCCCCCCCCCCCCCCCCCCCCCCCCCCCCCCCCCCCCCCCCCCCCCCCCCCCCCCCCCCCCCCCCCCCCCCCCCCCCCCCCCCCCCCCCCCCCCCCCCCCCCCCCCCCCCCCCCCCCCCCCCCCCCCCCCCCCCCCCCCCCCCCCCCCCCCCCCCCCCCCCCCCCCCCCCCCCCCCCCCCCCCCCCCCCCCCCCCCCCCCCCCCCCCCCCCCCCCCCCCCCCCCCCCCCCCCCCCCCCCCCCCCCCCCCCCCCCCCCCCCCCCCCCCCCCCCCCCCCCCCCCCCCCCCCCCCCCCCCCCCCCCCCCCCCCCCCCCCCCCCCCCCCCCCCCCCCCCCCCCCCCCCCCCCCCCCCCCCCCCCCCCCCCCCCCCCCCCCCCCCCCCCCCCCCCCCCCCCCCCCCCCCCCCCCCCCCCCCCCCCCCCCCCCCCCCCCCCCCCCCCCCCCCCCCCCCCCCCCCCCCCCCCCCCCCCCCCCCCCCCCCCCCCCCCCCCCCCCCCCCCCCCCCCCCCCCCCCCCCCCCCCCCCCCCCCCCCCCCCCCCCCCCCCCCCCCCCCCCCCCCCCCCCCCCCCCCCCCCCCCCCCCCCCCCCCCCCCCCCCCCCCCCCCCCCCCCCCCCCCCCCCCCCCCCCCCCCCCCCCCCCCCCCCCCCCCCCCCCCCCCCCCCCCCCCCCCCCCCCCCCCCCCCCCCCCCCCCCCCCCCCCCCCCCCCCCCCCCCCCCCCCCCCCCCCCCCCCCCCCCCCCCCCCCCCCCCCCCCCCCCCCCCCCCCCCCCCCCCCCCCCCCCCCCCCCCCCCCCCCCCCCCCCCCCCCCCCCCCCCCCCCCCCCCCCCCCCCCCCCCCCCCCCCCCCCCCCCCCCCCCCCCCCCCCCCCCCCCCCCCCCCCCCCCCCCCCCCCCCCCCCCCCCCCCCCCCCCCCCCCCCCCCCCCCCCCCCCCATCATGACAAGTTTTATAAATATAATCATCACTACTTTTTATAGCATAAGTGTTATCACAATAATCATCATAAGTAGCAACTTTGTTCTCATCATAATCAATTGAAACCTCTTCCAAGATAGTGGAATCATTACTAAATAAAGTCATGACCTCTCCAAATCCACTTTCATAATTGTCACAATAAGATTCAACACCCTCCAAAATAGTGGGATCATTACTTCCTAAAGTTGACACTCTTCCAAACCCACTTTCATCAATATAATCATCATAAATAGGAGGCATGCTATCATCATAATAAATTTGCATATCAAAGCTTGGGAGGTTAAACATATCATATTCATAAAACATAGCATCCCCAAGCTTGGGACAAACATTAATTGCAGCAAATAAATTCTCAAACATGTCATTCTCATCAAACATAGCATCCCCAAGCTTGGGCCTTTTCATATCATAAGCATAATCACTCTCATCATTAATAGTATGGATAGCACCAATAATAGTATAGCAATTATCATCATCACAATGAATAATAGAAGCAACATCATTTGGGAGGGATACCTTTTTACCTTTGCTTCTCCGTCTTTTCTTTTTCTTCGTCACATCATGTGTGGGTTTAATCCTCTTTTTGGAGCTCCTTATTAATGAGATTGGCTGAATAGAAGGCTCCTCCTCGTTACCTGATTCATCATAAGAAATAATTGGACGATATTGGGAAGTCTCTTCCCTTTCATTAGTATTATCTTCATCTTCTATTTGTTTTCTTGTCTTTATGTAATTGGCAATATAAGGATTTTCAATGCAATTCACCGCACAATACATATAAATTTCCTCTAGATCAAAATCAAGAACTTTATCAAGGATAAATTCTGGAAGATCCTTAGTTATACGTTTCATTTCTTCATAACCCACAAGCAAACTAAGTTCATTATGATGTGCAAGGGAAATCAAGTCATCACAATTTTTGGACACGATTCGATCATGAAACAATTTGCATTGGAGATTTAAATGATCACATTCATTGCAAAGTTCACAAGGATGGCAAAGGAATTTTAAATTTTCAGCACAAGCATCTAGCCTCTCTTGCAACCATTTAGTTTCTAAATACTTATGCCTCTTGCAAAATCTATCTTCCCTATTTGGTGTGTACTTGCAAACTCTATGCACTCCACAAAAATTGACATGCTTATAAGAGACATTTTCATCATGACTAGTGCAATCATCATTAGTACTATGGATATTCAAAGAGTTCATACTAACAACATTGCAATCATGCTCATCACTCAAAGATTTAGTGCCAAACATTCTAATGCATTCTTCCTCTAGCAATTGAGCAGGGGGGGGGGGGGGGGGGGGGGGGGGGGGGGGGGGGGGGGGGGGGGGGGGGGGGGGGGGGGGGGGGGGGGGGGGGGGGGGGGGGGGGGGGGGGGGGGGGGGGGGGGGGGGGGGGGGGGGGGGGGGGGGGGGGGGGGGGGGGGGGGGGGGGGGGGGGGGGGGGGGGGGGGGGGGGGGGGGGGGGGGGGGGGGGGGGGGGGGGGGGGGGGGGGGGGGGGGGGGGGGGGGGGGGGGGGGGGGGGGGGGGGGGGGGGGGGGGGGGGGGGGGGGGGGGGGGGGGGGGGGGGGGGGGGGGGGGGGGGGGGGGGGGGGGGGGGGGGGGGGGGGGGGGGGGGGGGGGGGGGGGGGGGGGGGGGGGGGGGGGGGGGGGGGGGGGGGGGGGGGGGGGGGGGGGGGGGGGGGGGGGGGGGGGGGGGGGGGGGGGGGGGGGGGGGGGGGGGGGGGGGGGGGGGGGGGGGGGGGGGGGGGGGGGGGGGGGGGGGGGGGGGGGGGGGGGGGGGGGGGGGGGGGGGGGGGGGGGGGGGGGGGGGGGGGGGGGGGGGGGGGGGGGGGGGGGGGGGGGGGGGGGGGGGGGGGGGGGGGGGGGGGGGGGGGGGGGGGGGGGGGGGGGGGGGGGGGGGGGGGGGGGGGGGGGGGGGGGGGGGGGGGGGGGGGGGGGGGGGGGGGGGGGGGGGGGGGGGGGGGGGGGGGGGGGGGGGGGGGGGGGGGGGGGGGGGGGGGGGGGGGGGGGGGGGGGGGGGGGGGGGGGGGGGGGGGGGGGGGGGGGGGGGGGGGGGGGGGGGGGGGGGGGGGGGGGGGGGGGGGGGGGGGGGGGGGGGGGGGGGGGGGGGGGGGGGGGGGGGGGGGGGGGGGGGGGGGGGGGGGGGGGGGGGGGGGGGGGGGGGGGGGGGGGGGGGGGGGGGGGGGGGGGGGGGGGGGGGGGGGGGGGGGGGGGGGGGGGGGGGGGGGGGGGGGGGGGGGGGGGGGGGGGGGGGGGGGGGGGGGGGGGGGGGGGGGGGGGGGGGGGGGGGGGGGGGGGGGGGGGGGGGGGGGGGGGGGGGGGGGGGGGGGGGGGGGGGGGGGGGGGGGGGGGGGGGGGGGGGGGGGGGGGGGGGGGGGGGGGGGGGGGGGGGGGGGGGGGGGGGGGGGGGGGGGGGGGGGGGGGGGGGGGGGGGGGGGGGGGGGGGGGGGGGGGGGGGGGGGGGGGGGGGGGGGGGGGGGGGGGGGGGGGGGGGGGGGGGGGGGGGGGGGGGGGGGGGGGGGGGGGGGGGGGGGGGGGGGGGGGGGGGGGGGGGGGGGGGGGGGGGGGGGGGGGGGGGGGGGGGGGGGGGGGGGGGGGGGGGGGGGGGGGGGGGGGGGGGGGGGGGGGGGGGGGGGGGGGGGGGGGGGGGGGGGGGGGGGGGGGGGGGGGGGGGGGGGGGGGGGGGGGGGGGGGGGGGGGGGGGGGGGGGGGGGGGGGGGGGGGGGGGGGGGGGGGGGGGGGGGGGGGGGGGGGGGGGGGGGGGGGGGGGGGGGGGGGGGGGGGGGGGGGGGGGGGGGGGGGGGGGGGGGGGGGGGGGGGGGGGGGGGGGGGGGGGGGGGGGGGGGGGGGGGGGGGGGGGGGGGGGGGGGGGGGGGGGGGGGGGGGGGGGGGGGGGGGGGGGGGGGGGGGGGGGGGGGGGGGGGGGGGGGGGGGGGGGGGGGGGGGGGGGGGGGGGGGGGGGGGGGGGGGGGGGGGGGGGGGGGGGGGGGGGGGGGGGGGGGGGGGGGGGGGGGGGGGGGGGGGGGGGGGGGGGGGGGGGGGGGGGGGGGGGGGGGGGGGGGGGGGGGGGGGGGGGGGGGGGGGGGGGGGGGGGGGGGGGGGGGGGGGGGGGGGGGGGGGGGGGGGGGGGGGGGGGGGGGGGGGGGGGGGGGGGGGGGGGGGGGGGGGGGGGGGGGGGGGGGGGGGGGGGGGGGGGGGGGGGGGGGGGGGGGGGGGGGGGGGGGGGGGGGGGGGGGGGGGGGGGGGGGGGGGGGGGGGGGGGGGGGGGGGGGGGGGGGGGGGGGGGGGGGGGGGGGGGGGGGGGGGGGGGGGGGGGGGGGGGGGGGGGGGGGGGGGGGGGGGGGGGGGGGGGGGGGGGGGGGGGGGGGGGGGGGGGGGGGGGGGGGGGGGGGGGGGGGGGGGGGGGGGGGGGGGGGGGGGGGGGGGGGGGGGGGGGGGGGGGGGGGGGGGGGGGGGGGGGGGGGGGGGGGGGGGGGGGGGGGGGGGGGGGGGGGGGGGGGGGGGGGGGGGGGGGGGGGGGGGGGGGGGGGCGGGTCATACCTTTATATACACAGGTTGACGCCCAGTCGGTTTACAGAATCCCGGCCGGCTCATAAACGTGTCCGGCTCGGTATCTACTCTTTCCTATCTTACAAAACAAGTCATACGCCTATGGCGGTTTATGTCTATGGGCCTTAACCCGCCTCTGGGCCTTGGGCCTTTCTATTAAGTCTCCTCCATAAAGCGCCATCTTCCATGTCTTCATGGGCTTCAACATGGGTAAATTACTATGAGTATAACCCGGCCCCTCCTGGGCGGTTTATACTCAATAGTTATATCCCCAACATTAGGCCCCAGGTTGATTTGAACTTGTTCACATCAATCTTCAACACTTAGAAAAATCCCTCCTTCATTACCTTCACAAAACCTTATAACTCGCCATGACATCATCTTCTGGAATCATGATAACCCGCCGTGATGTCACCCGCCATTAACTTTACACAGAGCCCAAATCTTTTAATGTATCTCCTTTTCTTTAATGAATCTCCGAAAAACGAGGCGTCTGCACACCTACAGATCCATTTTTTGATCTCCTTGATTCCCGCGCTTGCCACTTATCCATTCGCCTTATAAATAGGACCGGGGGTCCCTTTTCCTTTTCCCCCCGTGCCTCTTCGCCTCATCATCTTCCTCACGACGCCCTAGCGCTCGCGCTCCTCCGCCGCCGCCAAGCTTCACATCTGCCTCGACCGTGGCCGCTGCATCAACCTGTTCGGACCAGACCACTCGCGTGCCTCCGCCATTCAATGGCCTCAGTAAGTTTCTCCTCCTCTCCTCCGTAGATATGATTAGGGTTCTCATGAGCTCAAGAAGGTTCGGCCATGTTCTTCGCCTATTCTTCACCGTAACATAAACAACGGATTTAAACTTGATATTTCCCTGTTCAGTAGTGACCATAGCTCCTCTTTCCCATCAGACTATCTCCCTTTCTGTAGAAAACCTAATCTGGAACTTCATAAACTTTCAAGTACCAATATTTTAGGTCTGAATATTTTTTCTTTTACTGACACGCGGTAGATCCAAAGTTGCAACATCACTCTGTGAAAACTGTTTTTCAGCACTTAGTCTTCAGATCTATACTTTGAATCTCTGTATAGGTGGTTTAACTTAGAAAATCATAATCCGCCAGGTACCATTAGTCCCCTCGTAAACCGCCAATTGCTCATGTATGCCACCTGATAACATCAATCTCCGGCTTAACACCTTTAGTATGCTTCAACACTTTCTGCTTTTTAACTTTTAACGGATTAGCCATGAATCTTAAACCGGCACAAACCTTCTTCCAGGTTGTTTTGAACAAATGGCCAAGTCTTTTTATTCCTGCAACTGGGTTCCATCCCGGATTACAGAAGAAGAACTGAACAGATGTGTTGCAACTGGCGCTTTAGCAAAAAAGGATGACATCCATTGGAGAGCTCCCAGTCTGGAAAATCCACCTGAACCCAAAGATGGGGAAGTGGTCATTTTTGTTGATCATCTGGGTCGAGGGTTCAACCATCCCGGATCAAAAAAATTCCGTGACGTGCTTCATTTCTTCCAACTTCATCCTCAAGATATCGGACCTAACTCCGTGTCCAATATTTGCAACTTTCAAGTATTTTGTGAAGCTTATCTTCAAGAAGAGCCCACAGTCGAATTATTTAGAGATTTCTTCTACTTAAACTGCCGGACCGAGTTTATAGATGGGCCCAATACTGAACTTGCCGGGGTGTCAATCCAGAAAAGAAAAGATGTCAGCTTCCCTCATGCTAAGCATCATAGCCACCCCAAGGAATGGAACCAAACTTGGTTTTATTGCCAAGACACATCTCCAACTGGTGAGAACCCTCTGCCGGGTTACCGTGCTCACCGGCTTACCAGCACACATCCACTGCCCCAAAGACTTACTGCAAAGGAAAGGGCCAAATATGCCCCGCAGCTTTCGAAGCTCAGAGCCTTTGTAGCAAACGGTTTGACAGGCATTGATTTTGTTCGTTGCTGGATATCTTGGAGCATTTTACCTTTAAGCCGTCGCCCCGGTTTAATGTGCGAGTAGACAGGGGACTTGAAAGACCCTCAACGGCACATTGACATTCAGCTAACTGACGCTGAAATTTCTGAAGCTGTCAAGAAGATACTGGATGAACCGGTGGCTGTCTGCAGTAAAACAGGGCTTAGTCCCTTCTGCCTTTCAAATAAACCGCCAGCTGTAAGAATTGCCTAACTCCTGCTTTAATCCGATCTTTTTAATACTCCCTTATAACCTTTGTCAATATTTAACAGGGTGATGACCCATTCTGGAAGAAGAAGCCACAGGATAAACCGGCCAAGACACCTCGCCCCAAGACCAAGGTCACCAAGAAGCCTGCCAAGAAGAAAACCGCCGAATCCACCGAGTTGAACATAGATGATGACCTTGATAACCCGGAATCAGAGGTAGAACTTGATTCTCTTGGTTCTTTTTTCATACACCTCATTGACAATGACCATTATCAGGATGACGCTGAGGCTAGCCATGCTGGTGATGTAGAGGTAATTATTCTTTCCTCTGGTTCAGATGCTCTGCCAACACAGAAAACCCGTCAAGCAAACCGAAAAGTAAGATTTGCACACCCTCTAGCTTATTTGGATCCAAACATTCTTTCGAAGAAACAGCAACACGAAGCTCGCCGCACAACCCGGCATAGTGGCCAGGTGGTCACTTCCTCCGGTTTACCGAACACACCGGTTCGTAAACGCCGCCCAGAGGTCTCTTACTCTTCTGACATATGTTATCCCAAGGCAGGTCATTTCCGATATCCTCTTAATCCGTCTGATTCAAATTATCAGGGAACTTCCCATTCTTCTTCTGGCGAATCAACAGGGATGCAAATTCCAACCCTTAAAACAGTTCCTGGGTAAGCATATTAACTGATCCTTCATGTCTTATATTTGATCTGTATACTGACCTGATGTACCTTGTATTATTTTCAGGGCCAAAGCCAGAGCCAGCAAAAAGGCTAAGGTGAATAAACCGGCTGATGACCCTATTCCTTCTGAACGGGAAAGGACCCCTGAACCATCTAATCCGAATGCTGATAATATCCCTGATGATCCGCCACCGCAAGATCAAGAAACTAAAGCTGAACATATGGAAATTGATCCGACGGGCCATGTCGATAACCCGCCAAGCCCAGCTAAAGCTGCTGATGACAAAACCGACGATGTTGTAGTTACTGGCCTTGGTTTCACATCTCCTGGCAACCCCATTGCTCTGTCCAAACACAGTGCCAAGGAAGAAATCTCTGCTGTTAACAAGGGCAAGTGGAAACGGATTTGGAAAGCTATGCTCACCTCAGTGCCCAAGATATTCATTCTGGGTTTTTGAACCGTTTGTACACAAGCCATGACTACGAAGCCGGTTTAGTGAACATGATGAAGGAGTGATATGAGGTAAATATTGTTAACTCTGTATAAGTATTCTTCCCTTATGATCGGTTTTTAGAATATCAACTCCAGTAGCCCCCAAGGGCCGGCTTATAACACCAATACAAACCGGGACTTTGTAAAATAACCATACGTCAACTTTGCCTGTGTAGCCTCCAAGGGCCGGTTTATCTTTTTAAGATGAACCGGGACTGTTATGCTGTAAAGCTCAAAATTCTTGTTGAATACCTTTGTAAACCGATTGACTGATGGAAGAAAAAATCCATAGCTTTAACTTGAGCAAATACGCATTAGCCCCCCAAGTGCCAAGAATAATACTTGTATTGAGCTTGGGACTTCTAAAATTGTTGATAAGAAGCAAAAGGCATTAGCCCCCAAGTGCCAAGTGTATAACTTGTTATGTGCTTGGGACTTCGAATATGTTCTGTCAACTCATAAATTGCATGTCTCTTGCAGGCTGAGCTTAGCAAAAAAGAATCCCAAATCGCCGACCTTCAAGAAAATATCAAATCTCAACAAGCAGAAACTTCCAAGGCCAAAGAGGAGCTGACCAGTGCCTTAACAGCCATGGAAAAACTGAGAGAGAGCTTCAAGAGCGAGCGGGCCAGCTGGGACACAGAGAAAGCAGCTGTGCTGAAAAGGGCTGAAGACACTAAAGCGGCCCTTAATCCGGTAGTAGAGGAGCTGACTGGCTTGAAACGGCAAATCAATGCCATGACTTCTGCTGTTTTTGGTAAAGAACCTCTTCATAAGCTTTAACATGTAGTATCCATAAAACTGCCGGTTTACAGATGTGTTTATGTTTTATGATGCAGGAACTCGCGTGGCTCATCTTGGCTCGGATATGCGTCAGAAACTGAAGGCTGCCTACACACCGATAGAGCAATTATATACCAGTGCACAACGGATCATCTGCACAACTTCTCATAACAAACCGCCCCCAACTTTGATCAAGGAAACATTAGAGAGGTTGTCGATGATGCCTGCCCGGTTTGAAGAGCTAAAGAGATCAGCTGCAAGGGCAGGCGCTCTGACCGCACTAACCCAGGCTAAAGCGTGGATACCTGATCTTGATCCGACTGATGTTGGAAACGGCTATCCGAGCATCAAGGAGGATGGGTCAGACTTTGATAATGATGACCTCTGAGCCTTGACGAAGGAAATGTGCCCATTGGCTAGCAAATTGGCTGAAGAAACTGATCTGTCACATTATCAGTCGGTTTATGACGCTGACAACAAGAGAGTTAATGCGCCAACCGATGATGCTCCAACTCTTATTCCTCGAATCCGTAAGCATACTTATGCCCCTGACGTTGACCCCTCCACCCTTATAAGTGATGAAGCTGTATTCAAAGCCCTAACTGGGATCGATTGGGCAACCATTGACTTCCAGCCACTGGGTAGAGAGGAGGAAGATGAACCGGCGCAGGATGATCCACAACCTTCAAGTCAGCCCGACGAAGATTCATAAACCGGGGTCCAGTTTAACTTCTGCATTCTGTAAGACTTGTTGAGAACAATTATTCTTTTGGGAATCAAAATGGCTTGTAATAGGCTAGTTTAAACTCTTGATCTGTTATGCCATCGTGCATATTCACTTTGCATAATACTGCTAATCCGCCATGTTTCTTAAAATACGCCGCATATGCTTATGATATGAGCAATTTGAATCTGTCTCTGCATTCAATAGTGTAAGAAGTGTCCTGACGGTTTACCACTGGACAGGTTATCATATCCAATATATAAAGTTATGGAAAAATAATCATAAGTTGCGACCAAAGCTGGACTTAGGAATAACTATATATATAGCATACCTGTGATATTTGATCACTGTTTGTTTATCAAGCCAGTGTAATAAGGGTGATAAGCCAAACTTTGAACACTGGTAAATATATATTGCCGGTTTATGAACAAAACCAAGCCGGATTAATAAACACCGGATATCATATTACCTTATACTAGCGACTTATAGTCAATAACCAGGCCGGGTTAATGAACACCGGTTAATGTCATATATGACTCATAAGGCATTATAAGCCTTATTGGTTTTCAACCATGTATTACTATGTCACAAGAGAAAAATTGCAAAAGACGTTCAAATCAAATCAACAGAAAAATACAAGGCTTTTATAGGCCGCCAAGCCAAAATATCTTCTTCAATGAAACTAGCATTAGCCACTGGAAGGTACGCGCTTTCCGTGAGCCGGCACTCACATTACCCAATCGACATTTTAACCCAGATAAGTTCAGTTCTTATTTAAAGATAGACTTATCAGGAGTACGCGGGGTCAGAGTAGCATCGTGCATCACAGGCCGATTTATGCAAGTTTCAAGGAAGGCGGCTTTATCAGCCTGAGCTTCTCCTTGCTATCCGTAAGCCGTGCCCTCACATGACAGACCGGCGTTTTAACCTTAACAAGTTCAGGGTCTTGTTGAGAAGATTGACTGTTTTAAGAGTTTGCCGGGTCAATCAGGATTACCTGATGGAGAAACATCTGGCATACAGGCAGGATAACCCGGGGTTTTTGGTGAATACACCTGGCTTCCAAGCCTGGCTTTTAAGCCTATCACAAGGGTTATAGCAACTCTTGTTCTTTAGAACAAAAGGAGCCCCCAAGCAATTTTTCTGAGCTATGCTCAATGGGTACCTATATTTGGGTGGTGCTTTTGCAACAGACTCTCTTTGGTCCCTTTAACTTAGGTCGCAAGCCCCCAAGTTTTTTTTGTGTGGCCCATAAGCCGGATCAAAGGGTAATCCAAACTTTGCTCTATAAAGCAGAAGCCCCCAAGTAACCAAACACTTATTAAGAAAAAATGACAGAGGCCCTGCTTTAGCAGGGATGCCGGTTTATTATATTAATCATAACATATACACTGTCAAAATATGTACATCAGGAGAGCCTGTGGCTCAGGTGTAATAAGGCCGAAGATGAGCAATATTCCATGGCCGGTGGGTCTCCTCCTCCGATTTACGTGAGTCTTTGTGCTCTCGAACATCGATAAGGTAGTATGACCCGTTGTTCAGATTCTTGCTGATCACAAAAGGTCCTTCCCAAGGTGGGGATAACTTGTGCATATCAGTCTGGTCCTGGATAAGCCGGAGCACCAGATCGCCTTCTTGAAAAGCTCTGGTTTTAACCCGGCGGCTGTGGTAACGGCGCAGATCTTGCTGGTAAATCGCCGAACGAGCCGCCGCTATGTCCCGCTTCTCATCTAACAGGTCCAGTGCTTCTTGACTTGCTTGTTCATTGTCCGCTTCAACATAAGCCGCCACCCGAGGTGAGTCATGACGGATGTCACTAGGGAGAACTGCTTCTGCCCCATAAACCATGAAGAAAGGCGTGTAACCCGTAGACCTGTTAGGGGTGGTATTAATGCTCCACAACATGGAAGGTAACTCCTCCACCCAACAACCCGGCGTCCTCTGCAAAGGAACCATAAGCCGGGGCTTGATGCCTCTCAGGATTTCTTGATTAGCTCTCTCAGCTTGACCATTAGATTGGGGGTGAGCCACTGACGATACATCAACCCGGATGTGTTCACGTTGACAAAAGTCTTTCATAGCACCCTTGGAGAGGTTCGTGCCATTATATGTTATAATGCTGTGTGGAAAGCCAAAACGGAAGATCACCTTCTTCATGAATTGAACCGCCGTTGCTGCATCACACTTACTGACTGGCTCCGCCTCTATCCACTTAGTGAACTTATCAACCGCCACCAAAAGGTGGGTTTTCTTATCCTTGGACCTCTTAAAAGGCCCAACCATATCAAGCCCCCAAGTTGCAAACGGCCAAGTGATTGGAATCATCCTCAACTCCTGAGCCGGAACATGAGCTCGACGTGAAAACTTCTGACAACCGTCACATTTTTTGACCAAGTCCTCAGCAGCAGCATGAGCCGTCAGCCAATAGAAACCGTGTCAAAAGGCCTTGGCCACTAGAGATTTTGAACCGGCATGATGACCACAATCTCCTTCGTGGATCTCACGCAGAATCTCACAGCCTTCTTCAGGAGAAACGCAGCGCTGAAACGCCCCTGTGACACTACAATGATGTAACTCCCCATTGACAATAGTCATTGACTTGGACCGCCGGGTTATCTGCCTGGCCAAAATTTCATCCTCAGGTAACTCGCCCCGGGTTATATATGCCAAATATGGGACTGTCCAATCAGGGATAACGTGAAGAGCCGCCACCAACTGAGCCTCCGGGTCAGGAATAGCCAAATCCTCCTTTGTAGGTAGCTTGGCCGACGGGTTATGCAAGACGTCAAGAAAAACATTGGGCGGCACCGGTTTACGTTGAGAACCCAACCGGCTTAAAGCGTCCGCCGCTTCATTTTTGCGCCGATCGACATGCTCGACCTGATAACCCTTGAAGTGACCAGCAATAACATCCACCTCTCGTCGATAAGCCGCCATGAGTGGATCCTTGGAATCCCAAGTACCAGAGACTTGTTGAGCCACCAAGTCTGAGTCCCCAAAGCACCGTACCCGGCTTAAGTTCATATCCTTAGCCATCCGAAGACCATGGAGCAAGGCCTCATATTCAGCTGCATTGTTAGTACAAGGGAACATTAAACGGAGAACATAACAAAAGTTATCACCTCGAGGGGAAGTAAGCACAACTCCAGCCCCCGAGCCCTCCAATTGCCTGGACCCATCAAAGTGCATAGTCCAATATGTGTTATCCGGCTTTTCCTCTGGTGCCTGCAACTCTGTCCAGTCATTGATGAAATCCACAAGTGCTTGGGACTTGATAGCCGTATGAGGCATATATTTTAACCCGTGAGGTCCAAGCTCAATGGCCCACTTAGCAACCCGGCCAGTTGCTTCCTTGTTTTGGATTATATCCCCCAAAGGAGCAGAACTGACCACAGTGATGGGATGACCCTAAAAATATTGCTTAAGCTTCCGGCTTGCCATGAAAACTCCATACACCAGCTTCTGCCAATGTGGGTATCTCTGCTTCGACTCAATAAGCACCTCGCTGATATAATAAACCGGCCTTTGAACTGGATATTCCTTGCCTGCCTCCTTTCGCTCTACCACAATAGCCACACTGACAGCCCGGGCATTCGCAGCCACATATAACAGCAATGGCTCTTTATCAACAGGGGCAGCAAGAACAGGTGGCTCGGCTAACTGCTTCTTCAAGTCCTCCAATGCTGCATCGGCAGCATCACTCCAGACAAAGTTGCCTGTCTTTTTCATCATCTGATACAAAGGGATGGCCTTCTCTCCCAACCGGCTTATGAACCGGCTCAGCACCGCAATACGACCCGCCAGACGCTGAACATCGTTTATACATGCCAGTTTAGCCAGAGAAGTAATGGCTTTGATCTTCTCCGGATTAGCTTCAATGCCCCTTCTAGACACCAAAAAGCCCAAGAGTTTGCCTGCCGGTACACCAAAGACACACTTGGTCGGATTAAGCATCATCTTATAAACCCGAAGATTATCAAAGGTTTCCTTCAAATCATCTATCAACGTCTCCTTCTTCCTGGACTTCACCACAATATCATCCACATAAGCATGAACATTGCACCCAATCTGACTATGAAGACAATTCTGCACACATCGCTGATAAGTCGCCTGGGCACTCTTGAGCCCAAAAGGCATAGACACATAGCAGAAGGCTCCAAAGGGAGTTATAAAAGTTGTCTTCTCCTGGTCCTTAACTGCCATCTTGATCTGATGATAACCAGAATAAGCATCCAAAAAACTCAAGCGCTCACAACCCGCCGTAGCATCAATAATCTGATCAATACGAGGGAGAGCAAAAGGATCAGCCGGACAAGCTTTGTTTAAATCCGTGTAGTCCACACACATGCACCAAGTGCCATTCTTCTTAAGTACTAGCACCGGGTTAGCCAACCACTCAGGATGAAACACTTCAACGATAAACACAGCCGCCAAGAGCTGGGCTACCTCCTCACCAATAGCCTTACGCCTTTCTTCATTGAAGCGACGAAGAAACTGCTTGACCGGTTTAAACTTGGGATCCATATTAAGGGTGTGCTCAGCGAGTTCCCTCGGTACACCTGGCATGTCAGAAGGTTTCCATGCAAAGATGTCCCAGTTCTCATGGATGAACTCGATGAGCGCGCTTTCCTATTTTGGATCCAGATTAGCGCTGATGCTGAACTGTTTGGATGAATCGCCAGGAATGAAATCAACTAGCTTAGTCTCATCAGCCGATTTAAACTTCAAGGCCGGATCATGCTCCGTAGTTGGCTTTTTCAAAGAAGTCATATCCGCCGGATCAACATTGTCCTTATAAAACTTTAACTCCTCTGTCGCACAAACCGACTCAGCATAAGCTGCATCGCCCTCTTCACACTCCAAAGCTATCTTCCGGCTCCCATGTACTGTAATGGTCCCCTTATGACCCGGCATCTTGAGCTGCACATAAACATAACAGGGCCTGGCCATGAACTTAGCATAAGCCGGCCGTCCAAACAGAGCATGATAAGGGCTCTTGATTTTCACAACTTCAAAGGTCAAGGTCTCTGATCTAGAGTCATGCTCATCTCCAAAAGCAACTTCCAGAGCTATTTTACCAACTGGGTACGCCGACTTACCAGGCACCACGCCATGGAAAAAGTGTTCGACGGTTTAAGATTTTTATCTGTCAACCCCATGCAACGAAAAGTCTCATAATAGAGAATATTGATGCTGCTCCCTCCGTCCATGAGTACCTTGGTGAACTTATACCCTCCAACCTGAGGCGCCACCACCAACGCCAGGTGACCTGGATTATCAACCCGGGGCGGGTGATCCTCCCGACTCCATACGATGGGCTGCTCAGACCAGCGTAAATAACGGGGAACTGCCGATTCAACAGAGTTTACTGCCCTCTTATGAAGCTTCTGGTCACGCTTGCATAAGCTAGTGGTGAAGACGTGATACTGCCCACTATTCAACTGCTTCGGGTTGCTCTGATAACCTGACTGTTATTGCTGCTGATTTCCCTGATTATTCTGCTGATTGTAACCACCCTGGTTGCCTTGATTGCCCGGATTACCCTGGAATCTTGAGCTTGAACCGCCTCCGCCATAACCCAGCCCATGGAAACTGGATCCTGAACCGCCACCCGGTCCATGACCGTCTTGGTAAAAATTCAAATTTTTGAATTCCTTCATAATGAAGCAATCTTTCCAGAGGTGCCCGGACGGCCTCTCTCGCATCCCGTGTCTTGGGCAGGGCTGATTTAACAGCTACTCAAGATTGATGCCTGGCTGTCCAGTCTGCGGGGGCGGTGTACCCTTATGGCGCTGACCGTTATTCTGTGCATTGGTATTAGCCACAAAGTCCAAACTATTATCAGCCTTGCGCTTACCGTTGCCTCCTTGATTCGCCGGGTTATGCTGCTGCCCCTTGGTGTTGCTGCTCTTCTTTCCCTTTCCCGGCTTTTCATCATCAGACTCGGGGTCCTTGGTACCATCGGAGTTAGCATACTTAACCAGAGCTGCCATGAGTGTCCCCATGTCATTACAGTGGCATTTAAGCCGTCCCAATTTCTGCTTCAGGGGTGTGAAACAACAACTGCCTTCCAACATTAAGACTACTGAGTCGGCATTGATGCGATCCGACGAGTGCAGAATCGTTGAGACCCGGCGCACCCAGTGAGTTGCCGATTCACCTTCTTCTTGGACACAGGCGGCCAAGTCCACAATTGACATGGGCTGCTTGCATGTGTCTTTAAAATTCTGGATAAACTGGGCCTTTAACTCGGCCCATGACCTAACGGAGTTAGCAGGGAGCCCCTTTAACCAAGTACGGGCCGTCCCTTCCAGCATCAGGGGGAAATACTTAGCACACGCCGCTTCGCTAACATCCAGCAATTCCATGGCCATCTCATAACTCTCAATCCATGCCTCGGGCTAAGTCGGCTGTGTAGTTAGGCACTTTACGAGGACCCTTGAAATCCTTGGGCAGACGTTCATTACATAATGCTGGTACTAAACATGGCACGCCCAAATTTCTAAAGGTTACACCTAGCTCCACTGAAGTTGTTGAACGAACCAGAGTAGGCTGACGGGCCGCATATTGTGCAGCTAACTCGGCCTCTCGACGCGCTCTGCCTTGATCCACTACATTCTGAGCCTCAGCTCCCCCGCCCGCCGGGTTATGTCCACGGGGCGGGTTATGGTTCCGCCCACTACTTGACACAGCCGGTTCATCGATGTGCCTGCTGTAGCTCCGGCTCGGGCGAGGGGTGGAATGAATCCTGTCACGACTGTAAGAATAAACCTGCTGCTAAACCAAAGCTGTCTGAAGAAGTTCTCTGGCCCTTCGTGTTTCAACCACCGTCGGAGACTCGCCTTCAACTGGAAGAGCTGCCAATCGCGACGCCACAGCGATCATATTATCCAAAGGGTTAGAATAATGACCCGGTGGTGTCGGCACGTGCTGAGGCGGGTTATTGTTCTGACGAGGCGGGTCCGTCGTTCGTGGCTGAACCGGCGTTCCCGCCCCAGGTGCTTCGACCCGGTTTACCGCTGCCGGGTTACTAGTTCCTGCTCCTGGCGTGTTGAAGAGATTTCTTCCTTCATAAACCGGGGGCAGACGAGTCTGATGCCTTCGTCTCATGACATCGTTCGAAGCGTTTTGGTCCAGCATGAGCCGGTAGGACTCCGCCTGAATCCGCTGTGCCTGAGCATCCAAAGCGGCCCGCTGTTCAGCCATCCTGGTGTCCTCAGCCGCCATGTCCTCCTTGGCCTGAGCTATCTAATCTCGCAGCTTCGCGACCTCTGTGTTATGCTGATCTCGATTATCCGGGTTAACCTCCGTCGTCAACAGTGTCGTCAAGGCGTCTAATAAACCGGACAAGACTTGGGCCGGCGGGTGCGCAGGGCCTCCTGCCCCGGCTGCCATTGCCGCTGCTGACCCGGAAATTAATGCCGCCGCAGTCGAAGAATGCAGCACGGGCTGCGTTCCGGCCATGAAGATCGCAACCCGGTTTGGCGGTTCGAGGGGGTCCAGAATACTGTCGCCATCGGAACAGCCCCCAAGCCGGCCATCTTGCAGTTGGTACAATGACTCGGTCTCACCGGTGGGGGGGGGGGGGGGGGGGGGGGGGGGGGGGGGGGGGGGGGGGGGGGGGGGGGGGGGGGGGGGGGGGGGGGGGGGGGGGGGGGGGGGGGGGGGGGGGGGGGGGGGGGGGGGGGGGGGGGGGGGGGGGGGGGGGGGGGGGGGGGGGGGGGGGGGGGGGGGGGGGGGGGGGGGGGGGGGGGGGGGGGGGGGGGGGGGGGGGGGGGGGGGGGGGGGGGGGGGGGGGGGGGGGGGGGGGGGGGGGGGGGGGGGGGGGGGGGGGGGGGGGGGGGGGGGGGGGGGGGGGGGGGGGGGGGGGGGGGGGGGGGGGGGGGGGGGGGGGGGGGGGGGGGGGGGGGGGGGGGGGGGGGGGGGGGGGGGGGGGGGGGGGGGGGGGGGGGGGGGGGGGAACCTGCCGCAGCACGTGCCGACACCACTGGGTCATTACTCTAACCCTTTGGATAACATGATCACTGTGGCGTCACGATTGGCGGCTCTCCCGGTTGAAGGCGAGTCACCTACGACAGTTGAAACACGAAGGGCTAGAGAGCTCCTTCAGACAGCACTGGTTCAACAGCAGGCTTATTCTTACAGTCGTGACAGGATTCATTCCACCCCTCGCCCGAGCCGGAGCTATAGCAGGCATATCAATGAGTTGGCTGTGTCAAGCAGTGGGCGGAACCATAGCCTGCCTCGTGGACATAACCCGGCGGGCGGTGGTGTTGATGCTCATAACATAGTGGATCAAGGTAGAGCACGTCGAGAGGCCGAGCTGGCGGCACAGTATGCGGCCCGTCAACCTACTCCGGTTCGTCCATCCACTTCTGTGGAACCAGGTGTAACCTTCATGAATTTGGGTGTGCCATGTTTAGTGCCGACTCTACGTAATGAGCTTCTGCCCAAGGATTTCAAGGGTCCTCGCAAGGTGCCTAACTATACAGCCGATTTACCTCCTGAGGCGTGGATTGAGAGTTATGAGATGGCCCTGGAATTGTTAGATGTCAGCGATGTTGTGTGTGCTAAATATTTCCCCCTGATGTCGGAGGGAACGGACCGCACTTGGTTGAAGGGGCACCCTGCTAATTCCATCGGGTCATGGGCTGAGTTAAAAGCCCGGGTCATCGAGAATTTCAAGGATACATGTAAGCAGCCCATGTCAATTGTGGATTTAGCCTCCTGTGTCCAAGAAGAAGGTGATTCGACAACCCATTGGGTGCGTCGGGTCTCAACAATCCTACACTCGTCGGATCGCATCAATGCCGACTCAGCAGTGTTGATGTTGGAGAACAATTGTCGTTTCACGCCCCTAAAGCAGAAATTAGGGCGGCTCAAACACCACTGCAATGACATGGGGACACTGGTGGCGGCTCTGGTTAAGTATGCTGACTCTGATGGTACCAAGGACCCCGAGTCTGATGACAAAAAGCCGGGAAAGGGAAAGAAGAGCAGCAACACCAAGGGGTAGCAGTATAACCCGGCGAACCAGTGAGGCAATGGTAAGCGCAAAGCTGATAATAGTTTTGATTTTGTGGATAACACCATTGCGCAAAATAATGGTCAGCATCGTAAGGGTAAGCCGCCCCCACGGACCAAAGGATCTGGTTTCAATCTTGAACAGATGCTTAATCAGCCCTGCCCAAGACATGGTACGCAAGAAAGACCGTCCGGGCACCTCTGGAAGGATTGTTACATTATGAAGGAGTACAAGAATTCCAATCTTTTTCAAGACAGTCATGGGCTAGGTGGCGGTTTAGGATCTGGCTCTGATGGACCGGGTTATGACGGTGCTGGCTCTAACTCTGGATTCCAAGGAAATCAAGGTAATCACGACAACCAGGGTGGTTACAATCAGCAGAGTAATCAGGGGAGTCAACAGCAGCAGCAGTCTGGTTATTAGATCAACCCGAAGAAGACACAAGAAATCTCTTTAACATGCCAGGAGAAGGAACCAGTAACCCAGCAGTGGTAAATCGGGTCGAAGTACCTGGGACGGGTACGCCGGTTCAGCCACGCACGATGGACCCGCCTCGTCAGAACAATGGGGGGGGGGGGGGGGGGGGGGGGGGGGGGGGGGGGGGGGGGGGGGGGGGGGGGGGGGGGGGGGGGGGGGGGGGGGGGGGGGGGGGGGGGGGGGGGGGGGGGGGGGGGGGGGGGGGGGGGGGGGGGGGGGGGGGGGGGGGGGGGGGGGGGGGGGGGGGGGGGGGGGGGGGGGGGGGGGGGGGGGGGGGGGGGGGGGGGGGGGGGGGGGGGGGGGGGGGGGGGGGGGGGGGGGGGGGGGGGGGGGGGGGGGGGGGGGGGGGGGGGGGGGGGGGGGGGGGGGGGGGGGGGGGGGGGGGGGGGGGGGGGGGGGGGGGGGGGGGGGGGGGGGGGGGGGGGGGGGGGGGGGGGGGGGGGGGGGGGGGGGGGGGGGGGGGGGGGGGGGGGGGGGGGGGGGGGGGGGGGGGGGGGGGGGGGGGGGGGGGGGGGGGGGGGGGGGGGGGGGGGGGGGGGGGGGGGGGGGGGGGGGGGGGGGGGGGGGGGGGGGGGGGGGGGGGGGGGGGGGGGGGGGGGGGGGGGGGGGGGGGGGGGGGGGGGGGGGGGGGGGGGGGGGGGGGGGGGGGGGGGGGGGGGGGGGGGGGGGGGGGGGGGGGGGGGGGGGGGGGGGGGGGGGGGGGGGGGGGGGGGGGGGGGGGGGGGGGGGGGGGGGGGGGGGGGGGGGGGGGGGGGGGGGGGGGGGGGGGGGGGGGGGGGGGGGGGGGGGGGGGGGGGGGGGGGGGGGGGGGGGGGGGGGGGGGGGGGGGGGGGGGGGGGAAAAACGGTTTGAAATGATAAAGAGGCCAGGCATGACGTTTTGGCGAAAAAGTTTTCAGTTGGCAGAACTTATTTTGATTAAGTAATCTCGCCTTCGTGATTGAGGGTTGTGATACATAGCCGGATACATATCTTTTATTCAAAAGATTGCTTTGAAGTATTCGCAGGAAGAACCCGCCTTGCAATGCCGAAGACAACCTGCACGCCGGACACATCGTCATTGAAGACTGGTTCAGGGGCTACTGAGGGAGTCCTGGAATAAGGGGTCCTCAGGTGTCCGACCCATGTGTTATGGACCGGACTGATGGGCTGAGAAGATACAAGGTAGAAGACCTTGCCCCGTGTCCAGATTGGACTCTCCTTTGCGTGGATGGAAAGATTGGCGTCCGGATGTATAGTTTCCTTCTTCTGTAAACCGACTCTATACAACCCTAGGCCCATCCGGTGTTTATAGAAACTGGAGGGTTTAGTCCGTAGAGGCTACCAGAATTCATATAGGCTAGACATCTAGGGTTTAGCCATTACAAATAGACAGTGAATATCAAGCGCCCCCCTCAAGCCTTAAAACTCGCCTGTTCCCAAGGGGTCATGCGAATGACACAGTTGGATTACCCAAACCCGTATTGATGAGGATCCCGCAATTAGCGGTCATGATACCTGTTTTGACAAGACATGTCAGTGGAGGCCGTGCCTCGAAACGCGAAGCGGGAGGCCAAAAACGGTTTGAAATGATAAAGAGGCCAGGCATGACGTTTTGGCGAAAAAGTTTTCAGTTGGGGGGGGGGGGGGGGGGGGGGGGGGGGGGGGGGGGGGGGGGGGGGGGGGGGGGGGGGGGGGGGGGGGGGGGGGGGGGGGGGGGGGGGGGGGGGGGGGGGGGGGGGGGGGGGGGGGGGGGGGGGGGGGGGGGGGGGGGGGGGGGGGGGGGGGGGGGGGGGGGGGGGGGGGGGGGGGGGGGGGGGGGGGGGGGGGGGGGGGGGGGGGGGGGGGGGGGGGGGGGGGGGGGGGGGGGGGGGGGGGGGGGGGGGGGGGGGGGGGGGGGGGGGGGGGGGGGGGGGGGGGGGGGGGGGGGGGGGGGGGGGGGGGGGGGGGGGGGGGGGGGGGGGGGGGGGGGGGGGGGGGGGGGGGGGGGGGGGGGGGGGGGGGGGGGGGGGGGGGGGGGGGGGGGGGGGGGGGGGGGGGGGGGGGGGGGGGGGGGGGGGGGGGGGGGGGGGGGGGGGGGGGGGGGGGGGGGGGGGGGGGGGGGGGGGGGGGGGGGGGGGGGGGGGGGGGGGGGGGGGGGGGGGGGGGGGGGGGGGGGGGGGGGGGGGGGGGGGGGGGGGGGGGGGGGGGGGGGGGGGGGGGGGGGGGGGGGGGGGGGGGGGGGGGGGGGGGGGGGGGGGGGGGGGGGGGGGGGGGGGGGGGGGGGGGGGGGGGGGGGGGGGGGGGGGGGGGGGGGGGGGGGGGGGGGGGGGGGGGGGGGGGGGGGGGGGGGGGGGGGGGGGGGGGGGGGGGGGGGGGGGGGGGGGGGGGGGGGGGGGGGGGGGGGGGGGGGGGGGGGGGGGGGGGGGGGGGGGGGGGGGGGGGGGGGGGGGGGGGGGGGGGGGGGGGGGGGGGGGGGGGGGGGGGGGGGGGGGGGGGGGGGGGGGGGGGGGGGGGGGGGGGGGGGGGGGGGGGGGGGGGGGGGGGGGGGGGGGGGGGGGGGGGGGGGGGGGGGGGGGGGGGGGGGGGGGGGGGGGGGGGGGGGGGGGGGGGGGGGGGGGGGGGGGGGGGGGGGGGGGGGGGGGGGGGGGGGGGGGGGGGGGGGGGGGGGGGGGGGGGGGGGGGGGGGGGGGGGGGGGGGGGGGGGGGGGGGGGGGGGGGGGGGGGGGGGGGGGGGGGGGGGGGGGGGGGGGGGGGGGGGGGGGGGGGGGGGGGGGGGGGGGGGGGGGGGGGGGGGGGGGGGGGGGGGGGGGGGGGGGGGGGGGGGGGGGGGGGGGGGGGGGGGGGGGGGGGGGGGGGGGGGGGGGGGGGGGGGGGGGGGGGGGGGGGGGGGGGGGGGGGGGGGGGGGGGGGGGGGGGGGGGGGGGGGGGGGGGGGGGGGGGGGGGGGGGGGGGGGGGGGGGGGGGGGGGGGGGGGGGGGGGGGGGGGGGGGGGGGGGGGGGGGGGGGGGGGGGGGGGGGGGGGGGGGGGGGGGGGGGGGGGGGGGGGGGGGGGGGGGGGGGGGGGGGGGGGGGGGGGGGGGGGGGGGGGGGGGGGGGGGGGGGGGGGGGGGGGGGGGGGGGGGGGGGGGGGGGGGGGGGGGGGGGGGGGGGGGGGGGGGGGGGGGGGGGGGGGGGGGGGGGGGGGGGGGGGGGGGGGGGGGGGGGGGGGGGGGGGGGGGGGGGGGGGGGGGGGGGGGGGGGGGGGGGGGGGGGGGGGGGGGGGGGGGGGGGGGGGGGGGGGGGGGGGGGGGGGGGGGGGGGGGGGGGGGGGGGGGGGGGGGGGGGGGGGGGGGGGGGGGGGGGGGGGGGGGGGGGGGGGGGGGGGGGGGGGGGGGGGGGGGGGGGGGGGGGGGGGGGGGGGGGGGGGGGGGGGGGGGGGGGGGGGGGGGGGGGGGGGGGGGGGGGGGGGGGGGGGGGGGGGGGGGGGGGGGGGGGGGGGGGGGGGGGGGGGGGGGGGGGGGGGGGGGGGGGGGGGGGGGGGGGGGGGGGGGGGGGGGGGGGGGGGGGGGGGGGGGGGGGGGGGGGGGGGGGGGGGGGGGGGGGGGGGGGGGGGGGGGGGGGGGGGGGGGGGGGGGGGGGGGGGGGGGGGGGGGGGGGGGGGGGGGGGGGGGGGGGGGGGGGGGGGGGGGGGGGGGGGGGGGGGGGGGGGGGGGGGGGGGGGGGGGGGGGGGGGGGGGGGGGGGGGGGGGGGGGGGGGGGGGGGGGGGGGGGGGGGGGGGGGGGGGGGGGGGGGGGGGGGGGGGGGGGGGGGGGGGGGGGGGGGGGGGGGGGGGGGGGGGGGGGGGGGGGGGGGGGGGGGGGGGGGGGGGGGGGGGGGGGGGGGGGGGGGGGGGGGGGGGGGGGGGGGGGGGGGGGGGGGGGGGGGGGGGGGGGGGGGGGGGGGGGGGGGGGGGGGGGGGGGGGGGGGGGGGGGGGGGGGGGGGGGGGGGGGGGGGGGGGGGGGGGGGGGGGGGGGGGGGGGGGGGGGGGGGGGGGGGGGGGGGGGGGGGGGGGGGGGGGGGGGGGGGGGGGGGGGGGGGGGGGGGGGGGGGGGGGGGGGGGGGGGGGGGGGGGGGGGGGGGGGGGGGGGGGGGGGGGGGGGGGGGGGGGGGGGGGGGGGGGGGGGGGGGGGGGGGGGGGGGGGGGGGGGGGGGGGGGGGGGGGGGGGGGGGGGGGGGGGGGGGGGGGGGGGGGGGGGGGGGGGGGGGGGGGGGGGGGGGGGGGGGGGGGGGGGGGGGGGGGGGGGGGGGGGGGGGGGGGGGGGGGGGGGGGGGGGGGGGGGGGGGGGGGGGGGGGGGGGGGGGGGGGGGGGGGGGGGGGGGGGGGGGGGGGGGGGGGGGGGGGGGGGGGGGGGGGGGGGGGGGGGGGGGGGGGGGGGGGGGGGGGGGGGGGGGGGGGGGGGGGGGGGGGGGGGGGGGGGGGGGGGGGGGGGGGGGGGGGGGGGGGGGGGGGGGGGGGGGGGGGGGGGGGGGGGGGGGGGGGGGGGGGGGGGGGGGGGGGGGGGGGGGGGGGGGGGGGGGGGGGGGGGGGGGGGGGGGGGGGGGGGGGGGGGGGGGGGGGGGGGGGGGGGGGGGGGGGGGGGGGGGGGGGGGGGGGGGGGGGGGGGGGGGGGGGGGGGGGGGGGGGGGGGGGGGGGGGGGGGGGGGGGGGGGGGGGGGGGGGGGGGGGGGGGGGGGGGGGGGGGGGGGGGGGGGGGGGGGGGGGGGGGGGGGGGGGGGGGGGGGGGGGGGGGGGGGGGGGGGGGGGGGGGGGGGGGGGGGGGGGGGGGGGGGGGGGGGGGGGGGGGGGGGGGGGGGGGGGGGGGGGGGGGGGGGGGGGGGGGGGGGGGGGGGGGGGGGGGGGGGGGGGGGGGGGGGGGGGGGGGGGGGGGGGGGGGGGGGGGGGGGGGGGGGGGGGGGGGGGGGGGGGGGGGGGGGGGGGGGGGGGGGGGGGGGGGGGGGGGGGGGGGGGGGGGGGGGGGGGGGGGGGGGGGGGGGGGGGGGGGGGGGGGGGGGGGGGGGGGGGGGGGGGGAACCTGACCTGAGAACAATTCTTCTTCTGCTTTAAGCGTTGACTTGGGGTTTGAAGTGGTGGTCCTCGTGCTTTGGGCACTGCAGTTGCCTTACTAACTGCTCGTGTTTGGGTGCTCTGTGGTGGAGACGGTGCTATGTCAACGGGAACTGGGTTACTATCTGCTGGGGTTGGGGTTAGAAGGGGTGTAGCTGGTTCTCTGTCCAACTGGGTAGGGGTACAATCTGCGTTAGTCTGGGTTATGTGTGGTGGGGCTGGTTCTTGGGCAAGTACAACCGTGGTTCTATCTCCATCGACAGGTAGCACGATCTTTTTTGAAGACCGTGTTTTTACTCCCACAGATACTGCCATCACCCCCTCCAATTGAAATAGCTGATAAACAAGAAAAGTAATTGAATGTACAGACATTGTAAGATAGACAGGTGCAATGGATAGTAGGGAAGAAAACAGGGCATGAAATAATTCACATTTATGTTGTCTAACCAAACAGAATAGCAGGACATAATTTCACATATATGATGGCTAATTAAACAGGATAGCATGACACAATTTCACATGTATGATGGCTAACTAAACAGGATAGAATGACATACTTCAAAATATGATGACTATGTAAACAGGATGACATGATATAACTATACGATGTGTCTATTAAAGTAGTTGGCATGCCATAAATCACAAACATGCCATCGATGGAAACATGATGGCATGATATAATTCACGGATAGAATGACATAATTCAAAATATGATGACTATGTAAACATGATGAGATGATATAAGTATATTATGTCTTTAGAAAATGGGTTGGCATGCCATAATTCAGATACATGCTGTCTATGTAAACATCATGGCATGATATAATTCAAATATATGATTTATATACTAAGGAAGTGAGCAGAGGGCAATCGCATATATGATGTGTCAACAAAGGAGATGGCATTCAATATCGTGTATATGATGTAAAAACTAAGCATTGCAATACAACATATGCATGATATGAGTAATATAACCCTGCCAAGTTTGAGCATACACCTCAGGGGGATAATAGGACTGGTCATCTGCCTCTGAATCCTCCTCTGAAGAGCTATCTGTAACCAACAAGATATCTGCTTCAGCAGGTAGCATTGTCTGCTCTGAAGACCTTGTTTTCACTCCAGATTTCTCCATCACCAATTCAAATGGCTGATGCACAGGAAGAGCAGTTGAATATACAAACATTGTCGACAAAAGCAATGAGAAATACAAAAAAAAGGATGGCATGATATAATTCACATATATGACGCTTGGCTAAACAGCATGGCATTGCATAATTCACATATATAATGCCTTGCAACATGATAGCATTGCATAATTCACATATATAATGTCTTGCAACAAGATGGCATTGCATAATTCACATATATGGTAATTAGACACTAAACAGGTGGCATTCACACAAAGCATGTCTAAACTAAGCAAATGACATAGCAATGCAAGATACCATACGCACGATATGAGCAACATAACCCTGCCAAGTTAGAGCATGCACCGCGGGGGTGGGGGAATAGGACTGGTCATCTGTCTCTAAATCCTCCTCTGAGGAGCTATCTGTAACCAGCAAGACATGCGCTTCGTCAGATAGCATTTTCTGCTATGAAGACCTTATTTCCACTCCAGATTTTTCCATGACCGTGCCGAATGGCTGATGCACAGGAAGAGTAATTGAATGTACTAAAATTGTTGACAAATTTAACACGTAATAAAAAAATGATGTCATGATATAATTCACATATAAGATGACTGGCTAACCAGGGTGGCATTGCAAAATTCACATATATGATGCCTGGCTAAAGAAGATGGCATTGCATGATTCACATATACGATAAAGAAACTAAACAGATGGCATTGACACAAAGCATGTCTAAACTAAGCAGATGACATCTTTGATGTATACAGTAAGCAATGCAAGGCACCATATGCATGATATTACCAACATCAGCATGCCAAGTTAGAGCGAAGACCTCATGGGGTAAATAGGAGTGGTCTTCTGCTTCTGAATCCCCCTCAGAACATTTATCTTCCTCTTGATTACGATCCGAAATGGGTGGAGGGGGGGCTGCCTTTGCGCCCACCATGGAGCGACGTCTGCATGAAATTTTATTGCCACGCAAGGCTCGTCTCTTTTGCTCTACATGTCCAGTTCCATTGTGTACAATAACTGACATGCATAGGAATAAAACATAGTGAGATTATGTAAGGAGTGCATGCACAAATCCAGAGTGATGGTAGCAAACTGTGGATAGACCCAAAACCAATGATAGCAGGCAGATAATAGCTTTAGTTAAAAAATACAGATAATGGCTCCTTTAATGTTTGTTTGCACCCAACATGAAACTCATAGTAGACACCCAAGATTAACCAGATAGTAGACAGATAGTACTGATTGCTGCCCCAATATGTACCCCACAACCATTTAAAAACTCAAGTTTCAGCATAAGTTTGGACCTGACTCGGAGTCTAATAAGTGAACACGACGATAAAGTAGCATGTCATCATATTAAGCGATGCATAACGTAAGCAGACACGGAAGAGTGCGACCTCTCTTGCAGACCCGTGTAGTCCTCAAGGTCATCTGCTCAGTTGATGATGGTAATGCAGTTGTCATGGCTGCCGACGGCGGGGAAGAAGATCTGAGGCGGCGAAACACAGTCTGGAGAGCGGATCCCTGCTGTGGTGAACCCTTCCGTCGTTGGAGCAGCTGAGCTGGGGTGGAACACAGCACCGCAGGAGCAGGACAAACCACACAAGGTTTTCTTTGACACATATCTGTAACAGAAGTAATTGTGTAAGGGCTTGTTTGAATTTGAGGATTCTAACAATGCAGGGATAGGAAATAGACAGGAATAGGATAGGAATGCACGTGCAAAACAGAGAATCTAAAAACACAGGATTTGTGCCAATCTGGGTGTTTGGTTCACAAGAATTGGAAGATCACAGGATGCAAAGAAGCATGGTGAGATTAAGTCAAACCACAAGAAAATGTACGGTTATAATGCTATTATGCTACTATCTCTTAGTCTTGTGCTTCATGAATAGGAATTTGAAAAGGAGGACAAGTGGAAATTAAAATTCCTATGGTTTTTCTTTCAAGGAGACACTAAAGGAACAAATCCTACAGTTTTCCTTTCCTCCATTCCTTTGCACCAAATTCATGAAAAGTAGTACCATACGAAACTTTCCAATTCCTATGTTTTTCATTCACTTTTCCTTTCAAGCACTGGCGATTCTAGTAGGCAGGCTTGAGCAAGGAAAAGCCTACACTAAAAAAATGTTTTTGTGCTACTTCTATTACTTTGGACCCAGGCCACTGCCCTACTAGCTCAACTCCCAGGGCCATCGACAAATGCACAGCTCAAACGCGCAAAGATAAATAATGATGGCGTTCAAGAGAGTCCATCACAGATAGCTAAGTTGCCTGGTACCTCATTGCTTGTCATATAGTAGGATAAAATAATCGTATTTCCCGTTACTCCGTGTGCTCAGTGGACAATATATATAACATGTAGAGTAAAAAAGAGATGCAACAAGTGTACAACCTCTTTGGCGAAGCCATGTCGATCTCAGCGTGATTGGGTTGGCCGGTGAGGACGCTCCGGCTGACTTGGCTGTCGGAGGAGGGGAAGAAGATCTTAGGCGTCTGGAGATGGAACTCGAGGTACTGCTCCGCTGTGATGGAGGGTTTCGTCGTTGGAGCAGCTCCGGTGAGTTGTACGACGCCGAGGCTGAAGCAGGACAAGAGAGACAACGTTAACCTGAGTGGAATTCTAATAGCATCTCCAATAGATGACGTAAAATACATAACCACAAAGTGCTAGATGTAAAATACATCAGCCGCTCATCTCTGAACTTAACTGTCGAAACTGAATATAACTGTCGAAACTGAACTTAACTGTCGAAACTAAATTTTGCTGTCGAAACTGAATTTTCCTGTCGAAACTGAACGCACTAGAGGTGAGGCTACTCGCCAGTCGACTGACTTTTTCATCTCTGGTCAGTCGATTTTGCAGCCGTTGGATATGAAATCAAGGGCCTGCAGTTCATCTTCAACCTCCACCCCCCTGAGCCGCCAGGGGGGGGGGGGGGGGGGGGGGGGGGGGGGGGGGGGGGGGGGGGGGGGGGGGGGGGGGGGGGGGGGGGGGGGGGGGGGGGGGGGGGGGGGGGCCGGCCATCCCTCTAGGCCCCCCCGTGCCGAGCTTTTTCTCCGGCGATCCCCATGCCATCGCCCCACCACCGCCGGCGACCACCGCCCCCACCCTGAGGGGGGGGGGGGGGGGGGGGGGGGGGGGGGGGGGGGGGGGGGGGGGGGGGGGGGGGGGGGGGGGGGGGGGGGGGGGGGGGGGGGGGGGGGGGGGGGGGGGGGGGGGGGGGGGGGGGGGGGGGGGGGGGGGGGGGGGGGGGGGGGGGGGGGGGGGGGGGGGGGGGGGGGGGGGGGGGGGGGGGGGGGGGGGGGGGGGGGGGGGGGGGGGGGGGGGGGGGGGGGGGGGGGGGGGGGGGGGGGGGGGGGGGGGGGGGGGGGGGGGGGGGGGGGGGGGGGGGGGGGGGGGGGGGGGGGGGGGGGGGGGGGGGGGGGGGGGGGGGGGGGGGGGGGGGGGGGGGGGGGGGGGGGGGGGGGGGGGGGGGGGGGGGGGGGGGGGGGGGGGGGGGGGGGGGGGGGGGGGGGGGGGGGGGGGGGGGGGGGGGGGGGGGGGGGGGGGGGGGGGGGGGGGGGGGGGGGGGGGGGGGGGGGGGGGGGGGGGGGGGGGGGGGGGGGGGGGGGGGGGGGGGGGGGGGGGGGGGGGGGGGGGGGGGGGGGGGGGGGGGGGGGGGGGGGGGGGGGGGGGGGGGGGGGGGGGGGGGGGGGGGGGGGGGGGGGGGGGGGGGGGGGGGGGGGGGGGGGGGGGGGGGGGGGGGGGGGGGGGGGGGGGGGGGGGGGGGGGGGGGGGGGGGGGGGGGGGGGGGGGGGGGGGGGGGGGGGGGGGGGGGGGGGGGGGGGGGGGGGGGGGGGGGGGGGGGGGGGGGGGGGGGGGGGGGGGGGGGGGGGGGGGGGGGGGGGGGGGGGGGGGGGGGGGGGGGGGGGGGGGGGGGGGGGGGGGGGGGGGGGGGGGGGGGGGGGGGGGGGGGGGGGGGGGGGGGGGGGGGGGGGGGGGGGGGGGGGGGGGGGGGGGGGGGGGGGGGGGGGGGGGGGGGGGGGGGGGGGGGGGGGGGGGGGGGGGGGGGGGGGGGGGGGGGGGGGGGGGGGGGGGGGGGGGGGGGGGGGGGGGGGGGGGGGGGGGGGGGGGGGGGGGGGGGGGGGGGGGGGGGGGGGGGGGGGGGGGGGGGGGGGGGGGGGGGGGGGGGGGGGGGGGGGGGGGGGGGGGGGGGGGGGGGGGGGGGGGGGGGGGGGGGGGGGGGGGGGGGGGGGGGGGGGGGGGGGGGGGGGGGGGGGGGGGGGGGGGGGGGGGGGGGGGGGGGGGGGGGGGGGGGGGGGGGGGGGGGGGGGGGGGGGGGGGGGGGGGGGGGGGGGGGGGGGGGGGGGGGGGGGGGGGGGGGGGGGGGGGGGGGGGGGGGGGGGGGGGGGGGGGGGGGGGGGGGGGGGGGGGGGGGGGGGGGGGGGGGGGGGGGGGGGGGGGGGGGGGGGGGGGGGGGGGGGGGGGGGGGGGGGGGGGGGGGGGGGGGGGGGGGGGGGGGGGGGGGGGGGGGGGGGGGGGGGGGGGGGGGGGGGGGGGGGGGGGGGGGGGGGGGGGGGGGGGGGGGGGGGGGGGGGGGGGGGGGGGGGGGGGGGGGGGGGGGGGGGGGGGGGGGGGGGGGGGGGGGGGGGGGGGGGGGGGGGGGGGGGGGGGGGGGGGGGGGGGGGGGGGGGGGGGGGGGGGGGGGGGGGGGGGGGGGGGGGGGGGGGGGGGGGGGGGGGGGGGGGGGGGGGGGGGGGGGGGGGGGGGGGGGGGGGGGGGGGGGGGGGGGGGGGGGGGGGGGGGGGGGGGGGGGGGGGGGGGGGGGGGGGGGGGGGGGGGGGGGGAAAGCAGCAGCAGCTCCTACTGATGTGAACGTCGCCGCCGAGGGAGCGACGCCGTGGAGGAAGTGGCTGGCGACGCCGCCGTGGATGGAGCCACGCCGTGTCGGCTCAGGACCGAGCGCCGGCAGCACCGTGAGATCGAATCAAGAAGAAAATGCGGCGATTAGTGTACAACCTCTTTGGTGGTGCCGATTATGCCGCAGCTTCATCCGAGGAAACGGTGATGATGCTGCTTTTCCGGTGGTGCAGGTGAAGACGGCGGTGTGGGAATGGAGGTGGCGCGAAAGATGAGGGGAACGTCGGGGCAGCTCCTTGGAGGTGGAGGACGGGGTGGCTGAACCGGCAGGACGACCAGATCGACGACGGATCCTCATCCGGTGGATGAGGGACATCGAGGTGTTGCTGTGGACGACGTTGTCGGGGAAGAGGCTCCGGCTTGGTGGCGGACGGAGGAGGGTGTGGGGCTTCGCGGGTTTTCCTGGCCTCGGTGTACGAATGGGTGGGCGGATGGGATGGGAGTGGGGAACCATGGCTTAGGGACGCGCTTGTTCGAAATGTGGGGTAAGTTACGAAAGTACCCCCACCGATTTGAGGCGGTTCTTTC